>JANZLX010000002.1:33383536-33401583 GCA_025531955.1 Erythroxylum orinocense
AAATTTATTGGTTTCTGATATTGTGTTATGTTGTGGTGTTAAATTATTGCAATGCCATGAGGATTATTAGTAGAAATATTCTGGTGGTGTACCTTTATCGTGAGATACTCGTCGGAGCGACCTTCGGGTTTCTCGTTGTGTACCCTATGGTGAGGGGGCGCTACAGTTTTGCTCTTCCCACCCTTTGGAAGACACATCTAAAGGGGAGAGGTAGCCATACCCCTATAAGGCATACTTCATTCCCCTCTCTAACTGATGTGGGATCTTACAAAATCCAGCCCCTTTAGGGCCCAATGTCCTACGCTGGCATAATGGTTCGGGTACCGACTGTGATACTATTTGTAACAGCCTAGGTCACCTGCCCATAGATATTGCCCACTTTAGGTTGCTCCTTTGGCCAAACCCCTTACGGTTTTACTCTTCCCGCACTCGGGAAGACGCATCTTCCCAAGGGTGGGAAGAGCAAAATCGTGATAGGGTCGGAACCTAAAGCAGACAATATATGTGGGAGGGTCGTCTAGATTATTACAAGTGGTATCAGAGTCAGTTCCTGACCCGATGTGCCAGCATAGGACGCTGGGCTCTAAAGAGGGTTGGGCCCTAAAGGGGATACCATTTGTAACAACCTAGACCACCCATCCACAGATATTGTTCGCTTTGAGCTCCAAGCCCCTCACGATTTTACTCTTGCTACCCTTGGTAAGACGCATCTATAGTGGAGAGGTATCCATGCCTTTATAAGTCATACTTCGTTCCCCTCTTCAGTCGATGTAGTATCTCATCATCTACCCTTTAGGGCCCAGCGTCCTATGCTGATACATCGGGTCGGAAACTGACTCTAATACTACTTGTAACAGCCCAGACCACCCGCCCATAGATATTATCCATTTTGGGTTGCCTTCAAGCTCCTCACGGTTTTGCTCTTTCCGCACTTGGGAAGACACTTCTTAGGGGGGGAGGTATCCACACCTTTATAAGGCATATTTTGTTCCTCTCTCTAGCCAATATGGGATCTCATCATCCACCCCCCCTTAAAGCCCAACCCTCTTTAGGAGCCAACGTCTTACGCTGGCACATCGAGTCGAAAATCGGCTCTGATACCATTTATAACAGCCCAGACAACCCTTCCACAGATATTACTTGCTTTGGGTTCCAAGCCCCTCACAGTTTTGCTCTTCCCACCCTTGGGAAGACACGTCTTATGGGGGAGAAGTATCCATACCCTTATTAGGTATACTTCGTTCTTGTCTCCAACTGATATGGGATCTCACACTTTAAATAATATTTATATACATAAATAATTTATTACAAAATAAAATATAGTTAAAATTAAAATTGTTTTTATTTTTATGTTGTCAAACAGTAGTATAAAGTTCTTTTAAAAAAGCTCTTTTTTAAATGACATGCAAACAGTCAACTGGCTTCTTAGAAAAGTTCTTCTCAGAAAAGTTGTATAGAAAAAAGCTTTACTGACAAAAACTCTACCGGTATAAGCCCAACCAAACATAAGGTTAAAGTAGCTTAATTTATTTAACTTAAATAATGTCATTTTTAAATAAAAAATGCAGTTAATTACTAAGCACATTTGTTACATGTTATCGTCATCCCTTCCTTTCTTGTGTCACAATCCCTAAGTTAAGACTTAGACGCTACTCTCGCTGTTGCTTGAGAAGACTTAGAAAGGTTTTCACTGTTGGAGTGAAAGCAGAAGCCAGAGAAGTGAAAGTAGAGTCAGAGTGGTTGACTGGTGAAAATTGCAAGGCTACTTAATTCTTTTACGGCCTGTTTGGTACACTGGAATAGAATGGCGATTCCTAATATATTCCTAACTTATTCCTAAACCTGTGTTTGGTTAAAAAGAGAGCTAGGAATAACTAATCTCACCCCAAACTATCTTTAAGTAATCAATGAATAGCTAAACCTATCTTATTGTTATTATTATTTAATAATAATAACAATAATAAGGTTAATAATAAGAATAGTAGTAGTAGTAGTAGTAGTAATAATAATAATAATAATAATAATAATAATAATAATAATAATAATAATAATAATAATAATAATAACCCTAAATAAATAAATAAATAAATAAAAGGTTAATAATAATAATAATAATAATAATAATAATAGTAATAATAATAATAAGGTTAATAATAATAATAATAATAATAAATAACTAATAATAATGATGATGATGATGATGATGATGATAAAGTTAATAATAATAATAATAATAATAATAATAATAATAATAAGGATATTTTGGTCTTTTTGTTACTTATTCCTTTCTTCTTTTAAGTTTATATTTTCAAACCAAACACTAGAATAGAAATTCTTTATCTATTACATTTCTTAAACCAAACAAAGTAATACTCATTCTTTTATATTCTTCATTTTTTCTATTTCTAAAAATAACTATTCTATTCCCTGTTTATTCTATTCCAGTGTACCAAACAAGTCGTTACTGTTTCTATTAGGGTAAATTGAGTATTTAGATGAAAAATTGAGGAAGGAAGTCGCAAGAAGAATGGAATTAGTGGTAGAATCAAATCTGCCGCCTGCTCGGCAAGCAGTATAAATAATTTAATTTAAGGCTGTTTATCTCATTGCTTCTTCTTCACCATCCTACTCTATTAACTTTGTGGTCTTGCATGTTGCAATTTCAATTCTTAGCCAGCTATTGCTTTGATTATTGAGGATGATTATTAGTCTACTATAATTGCTTTGGAACCTGGTTATGGTTCTCCTATTCAACTTTGTTATCCCAAGTTATAGGAATTTGTTTTTGTGTTTCCCGACCTCTTTAATTTTCTAATAGTCTTATTTTTGTTATAAGCCTCTCTTTTGATTCACCAAATCTTTTTATATGAGATGTTCTTTGCAACTTCTATACAATATGTTCAACTTACGTAATGGTGTGATGATAATTGATTTAAATTGCTCTCCACAAATGTGATGAGCTTTAGGAGCCATTTTAGGCTTTTTATTTCTGACCCAATGTTGAAATACACAAATCTCAATCAAATTTAAGCTTGAGTCAAATGATACAAACTTGATTAAGTTTTAGATCACACAAAGCTCAATCAACTACAAACTCAAGATCCGATCGGAGTCTTAAGTAATATCTAATTTAGCTCATTATCACCCTTAATATCAATTTTAAAGCGAGTGATAAAGCTAGAAAAGTTGGAATAACCTTTTAAATAGTGACATAAGTCACTTAAGTAATGTAACTTAGATACTACAAATAACAATAAGAATTAAATTAATTATTATATAAAATGTTAATACAATTTGACTATTATAAATTAAAGGGATGATGAATTTAAAATAAAAACTTTTTAATTTTTCTCATTTTAGTGTCTAGATGATGAATTTTAAATAATAATTTTTTATTTTTCTCATTTTAGTGTCTAATTTTCAAATTTTTAATTAAATATTCAAAATTTTAAAATTAAATAACTTAATTTAAAATATATAATCTTTTAAAATTTTAATTATATAGTTGAAAAACACGTAAAAAACTACATAGCTTATTTCTTTATCAACATAATTTGTGTGCCTCTTGGAATAAAGATATTGATGACCATATATTTGAATTATAATGACAAAAAAATTAGGTAACCACTCCAAATATCAATCTTTATTTGATCTGTTAATCACATTAATAAAATACTGAAAAAATAACTTTTTAATTGCATTATTCAAATTTGAAAATTAAATACTGAAATTAATAAAAAACTTTTATAGTTCATTTTTCCTAAATTAATCCATACTGCTACTACCACATCTTACAAGCGGAAGGAACAGGCAAAAAGAATCGGAAAGACTTCGTTCCTACATACAAAAACTTACAAGCTTAATTCCTATCATATAAAATGCAATTGAATAATTACATTTGCTGCTGTTTCCGTCGTAGCAATGTTATGAAAAAAAAAATCAAATTTACTCATATTCCCTTTAATTCTTTATGACCTAACTGAAAATTTGATGCGAAATTAGTAAAGTGAAAAAGAAAAAAATATAAAGCTGGCAATTAAAGAATGGATCTTTGTTCATCTTCAGTGAGTTGTGAGCTTAGATCTATTCTTTGCCTCACTGTAAAGCACCACTCCCATGATTGTAACTGCGAATCCAGTCATTCCCATTACGGTAACCGGATTCCGAAATATCAACACCGAAACCACAGCAGCAACCGCCGCCTTGGCATTGCCGAGCACTTGCAGAGTCAAGGCACTAGTGTGCTTGGTCACCAAAAAATTAGTCAAGTTCACCAAATATGCCGCAGTTGCATTGCCCATCAACAAGAACACTATAAAGGGATCTACTTTCGCTTTCTGAAGAGTGATCACCGTTACATTCCCTTCTAAGAAAAGCGTAAATGGCAACAAAATCAAAGCCGCCATGGGAGCCATGTAATGCAGCAAGTTCATAGAGTGAAGTCTCTCAGCTTCTGATGTTAACAAAATCCCCTGAACCACAGACTTCAGAGCACGTCCAGCAGTTGAACCAACACACACAAGGAAGCCAAATAAGTGAAACAAAGGCTCACTGTTGCTCGCCAGAACAATCCCACAAACCACAGGCAAAAGGGCACAATAAACTTCGGCGGATTCCTTCTTGCAAGTGATCAAAAACGCGAAAATGGCAGTGAAAAACGGAGTGGTTGCGCCAATGGCTTGATTAAACGACACCGGCAAGTACCTCAATGAAGTGTTCCCACACACGACAGAGAAACAGAAGATTGCGCTTAAAGCAAAGATCTTTAAGAACTGTTTCTTTGAAGAAATATGCTGCAATGGCACGATTTCAAGGAAGTTTATAGCTACATAGCTGTAAGAAGAGCATGATATCATGTGCAACATCGTGAGGAAAATTGGGTAGCGATATCCATATATGCTTAGTAAGTACTTGTTCAAGAGCAGAACACCAATGTTGGATAAGTACCATGATCCAATTATAAGAGCAGTTAAAATGTTGGGTGAAAAGTGTGAGCCAAGTAGAGCGTACGCGTTGTTCCGTACATCGCCAGGTGGGGTTGCCGGAATATCGATGGCCTGGTCGTCGGCGACTGCGGTGGTGGGGTCCAATCTGGGATTGCTCATTCTTCTCGTCGTCCATGTCTGTGCTTCCACCATTTCTGGCCTCGGGGTCAAAATTTGTCCGAGAGACTAATCTTTCTCCTTCTACAATAGGAGCCAATGTTCTGAGACAGAGAGATAGTTAGGCAGGTTGTCCGTGTAAGTGTGGGATTCGAGAGAAATTGAGCGGTTGAGGATGTTTTGATGGTGGAGCGTGAGTTGATCTAGATGGACGGTGAACATTTAGATTTGGAAGATAAGTGGAATGAGGAGCGTTGGATTAGGGCCCGTAGGGCGTAGCTCAGTTGGTTCCGGAGGGGTAGATTTGCTCCAAGGTGCACGGTTCGAATCCCACAGCTTGCAGTGTGGGAGTAACATTCTTGAGTCCCTTGTGGGCTTTGAGGGTGGGCTCTTTGTAGGCCTATGGGTGGCTCACCTCCCCTTTAGCGAGCCGCTGAGTACCTGATTTACATCCTCCCAGTTACTTCATCGGGCCGAGGTGTGGGGGCCCTTTGAATTAGAGATTCAACCTTTTGCTCCAAGGGTGACGAGGGATTGGATATGGAAATATTAATGCCATTCTAATTTCCACCAACTTTAAGATAGAGGCAGGCACGAACATGCTGAGCAACGGGGCCCACGAAAGTCTCTTCTACGCTAAAAAAAGAGGGGAATAAACATAAATGATGGAAATTAAGAAAAAGCAAAATGAAAAACGGAAACAGCACACAGGTTGTTGGGGTGGCTGGTGGATGTGGTGGGGGTTAGAGAGACAGAGAGAGAGATTATATTTCGAGAAGAAAGCGAAAGAGTTTCTGGGGAAGCGACGTAAAATTATTCACAGATTTCAGGAAAACGCGGCTGAAGATGGTCGAAGCGATCCTCTGAGATCTTCCTGTAAAAGGCAGTAATAGAAAAAGATTCTTGCTTTCTTTTTTTGTAGTTGCTGCCTTTTTTTTTTTTCCCGATCTATCCATCAAGCTATCTTCCCCACCACCCCACCATTTCGTTACATTTCTTTCTCTTGAAGAAATATTTCAATCCTTCTCGTTTGGTAGAAAAGAAAAGAAAATCATTTACAATATTCATATTCTCAACCAAAATATCAAATTACTTGCCTCAACAGCAGCAACCACACGTCCTTTCTCCATCTTTCTGTGGTAATCCCCCGAGTCCTTTTGCCTTTTCTTTTGGGTTGCTTGCTGCCGAGGGCATTCCTCGATTCTCTTGTACCTATCTTTATGTTTGTCGACCATTTCCATTATAGCCCCTTGCTTATTGTTCTTTTTTACATTCTCTCGTTGTTCTCTCTTGCATGGTTTTCCAGCGCGGAGACTAATTGAAAGCGAAAGCCTGGCGACCCGTGTTATGCGGTTTTTGTAGTCAAGAGTCTGAGAGAGATACATTAAAAGTAAATATGAGGGACCCTGATATGATCTTCTTCGTCAAAACTCGAAGCTTTCCGCTTTATTGTAACGTAGTTCTGTAAATTTGTAGTTTATGTAAATTAAAAGCGACAATCTGGGTATTGTAACAGCAGTTGGTTTTGCTGTCGCTGGTGTGATTGTTGTGAGTTGAAGGGGGTTGGTTTTGAATAGGAAACCCGGCGATATTCCATAGAGGCCTGGCTGGGGGTAGATATTATTGTTGCCACCTCCACTGTCCTATTTGGTCCATCAAGCAATGGGGGTTAGATGGCAGCTAATTGGATTTAATGTTTTAATCTTCTTGGTTTTGATTATTGGTCTTAAAGTTCAGCGGTGTTGGTCGCTTAATGATGAGGGTAAATCTTATGTACTCTGTTGTCTGTAATGATGTATCTTGTTAGCCTACGAAAGGTGCTATTCTGATACGTAAATTTAATGCGTGTACGAATGCAGGACTGGTTTTGCTGGCCTTCCGGGCCAGAGTGAATTCTGATCCCTTTGGTGCCTTTTCTGATTGGAATCCCCGTGACAGTAATCCTTGCTCATGGTCTGGTGTTCATTGTGTAGCTGATAAAGTGCAGATACTGTAAGTCCCTTTTGTTGTTTAACTTGATAGAGTTTTTACACTCTATGTTGCTATTGAGTGTTCGTTTGAGATATTCAAGCATCATCTTTACTATAGAGCGTTCTGGAATGAAGGAATTTTCGTAGTGTTACAAATGATGATTTTGTTGCGTCTTTGATGGAATGATATTCTACTATTTGATTGTAGAACTTCTTGGTCTTGGATTTTACATGGGTGGAAACTGATCAATGAAGTTAATTAATCTTCTGTTGTATGCTTTCAGGGATCTCAACGGCCAATCTTTGGAAGGAACATTGGCACCTGAGCTTGGAAAACTTATTCACTTGAGATCTCTGTAAGGATTCATGACTTTGATGTTTCTTAAAATTGATTAAGACTGGGATTTTACTGATTCTTCCGTTCACAATGATGTGCTTACATCTCCTGATTTTGATCCCACACACAAACACATATATTGCTGCTGCTTCAGAAAATTTCCTTTGGGAGGTTATTCAATTATTTTCTGTAATGATGTAGTGCTTAAGAAAGTTAGAGTTTGTGCATGTGGGGCTAGACATGTAGGCTATATTACTAGGTATTGCTGCTAGAATACTGCAGCATCAAATTTTCTTTTAGCAATTATATCATGGAGCTTAGATGGTTTTCCATTATCAACATCTTCATCATTTGGAGCCTGCCCTTATCTCCCTTTGGGCATTCCATCATGATTCGCTTAATTTCTTAGGCTAGTTGGTTGTGTAATCTATGGATCTAGTCATTCAACCCGTATTTTCATCTTGTTCAGGTTTTGTTTGAATTATTGTGCGAACGATAATTCATTTTGTTTTCAACTGGCCCGCTTAGTATCACCTTTTCCTCTTAGATCTGGCTTTTACAGTATTGCAATTCCCATTTTGTATTTCATTTTCAGCAGAAGTCCTATCTTGTGTCAAATATAAATTCTGTACAATGCAAGTCTGATATTATTGTCTTTATACTATCTGTTAATCTTGTTTCCTTGAATTGTATCTGAACAATGCTCTGTTTGATGTAAGATTCTGTCATAATTTTTGGTTATATGCCTCATAATTGATTTTGATATTTCTTGAGATGGTGTTCTAGATTTATTAACTTTGAGGATCTTTATACAATAATGTCATCATTTTGCAATATTTTTACGCCGTTATATACTATACAGATTGCTGCATGCCAATCTAATTTAGCTTTATAATTCCTTTTTTGTTTTCATTAACAGTATTCTCTTCAAGAATCATTTCTCTGGTACCATTCCTAAAGAGATTGGAGAACTCGCGAAACTGGAATTACTGGACTTAAGGGATAATAACCTAAGTGGAACGGTACCAGCAGAAATTGGAAAATTAACATCACTGAATTGCTTGTGAGTTAGCTTTCATTGTCTAAACTGCTGGACATTATGTTTTTTTTTTTCTCTGTTGAGATAGTCTCTCCTCATAGGTTGCTTTGTGACAATAATATTGAGGGTGGCATTCCTCCCGAGATAAGGAATCTTAGCCAGCTCTCTGAATTGCAATTTGATGAAGACCTTACATCTGCAGCACCCACTAGAATCAGCTGTGTAAATCGAAAGTTAGGGCATTGGTAAGTGCTTCTTTCAAAATTTTCCCTTTTTACTATGATTCATAAACTAAGGTCAGAATGATTTAATCAGGAATTATATAAGATATTTGTTGTTCTATGTGTGCAGTTGGTTCTTTTTAAATTGAGATCCCATTCAAGTCCCTTCTTTAGCACTTTGAATCTGAGTATCAATTATGTCTCATATGATTAAACATAGTAAAGCTCTAATTTCCTTCTAATTTTTCTGGATCTGCGTATTGAATAATGTTAACTTCTTGAAGCTTTCTGACAAAAAAATTTAGCAGAAGGTGATTTTAAACAAAACAGAATGTTGAGTTTCGAAAATGGTGATGATGTGACTGTTATCTTTAAATGAATCTCAATATCATTTCCTGAAAAATGTGTAGGCTGTGCAAATTCAGTCCACAATCATTTGGAAGCCCAACTAGCTTCTTTTCATTTGGCTTTGTCTGCCCATGCTTGAATTATCTTTTTCTAATTTGCTTACTGTGATTGATGATGAAGGCAGTTAAGCTTCTTCTATGTTTTTGATCTTACTGTTTCTATTTGACAGCATGTGGCAGAGTGGTCTGAAACGATTGAACGGAGCTGGTTCTTTTATAATTCCAATTAAAGGAGCTTTAACAGATTATCTCAACTCCTTACGCCTGCAACAGTATGGAGTTAACATTCTTGTCTTTGTTGATGTTACAGATCAATATGTGTCATAATGGGCTCTATGGCTTTCTTCTTTCTGAAACTGTTCATCCTTTCTTACTAGGTTTAAACTTGGAAAGCATTTTCTAAATGGCTTTGGAGACGGTAGCTGTGATAAGCCATTAAGTGAGTAGAAATGATTTATCCAATCATGGCTTATAGAACAGAAACAATTATACTTGGAGAGACAATGACCTAATTTTTGCACTGAGCAGGTTCATCTGTGCCATACTTGGTCCAAAATGTAGAAATTGTCAAATTTGCTCGCCGTAGACTATTTGATCAGTCTATTAATCTCGCAGCTGCACCTGCTAGTGGTGGCTTAGCCTCTCAACAGATCATTGCGCTTCCAACTACCCGAAGTAGTGGGTCCTTCCCAGCTGTACCAAATGCCAAAAAGAAGCCTCTGTCTCCTCCAACTGATTCTCCACCAAAAGAAACCAACTCCTCAAGTGTGACTGTCGGGACGGGAACTAAACCACAGTCTGCATCTTCAGGAAATACATGGACTTATTTCTTAATCATTCCAATTGTCGCTGTCTTGCTCGTTGTTTTTGCTGGTCTGTTCTTTGTTTTCCGGAAGCGAGTAGCAACAACCATCGGTCCTTGGAAGACTGGACTGAGCGGACAGTTGCAGAGAAGATTTGTCACAGGTTATTTATCTTGTACTTTGAGAAGACAATATGAAATCCGTATGATGAACTTCAAATTGATTATGATTAACCACTTGATTTGTCATTTTGTTGTTGTAACACCTTTGGCTTTAGACACCCAGCTTAGGTTTAGTTTTGCTTCAACTGTTAAACTATCTTCAATATTTAAATCTTGATGTCCAGGGGTTCCAAAGCTTAATCGACAAGAGCTGGAAACTGCATGTGAGGATTTCAGCAACATTATTGAAACTCTTGATGGGTGCACTGTATACAAGGGAACACTATCCAGTGGAGTTGAGATAGCTGTTGTGTCAACGGCAATTACTTCTTCCAAGGACTGGTCAAGGAATGCAGAGATGGCTTATAGGAAAAAGGTCGGTTCCCTTATGTTGGCTAATTTAAAGATATGACACCCTAAGAATAGATGCTATAATTTCGAGATCTGCATTTCTTTCATTTTCCTACTTAACAAATTTTATTTTGCTTTAATCAAAACCTTTTGGTTGACTTTCGTACTCTTCCTGTTTTTCTTGGTATATTGCAGATTGATATGCTATCACGAATTAACCATAAGAACTTCGCCAATCTACTGGGATATTGTGAAGAGAATGAACCTTTCTGTAGGATGATAGTGTTTGAATATGCTCCAAATGGAAGCCTCTTTGAGCATCTTCATGGTAATACTCAACCTGAAATATTTATTTCAGGTTTAATCAAATGTTGTAGTGGTAAAGGTTTGAGAGTTTGTCTTTTCAGTTAAAGAAATGGAGCATCTTGACTGGAGTGCAAGGACGAGGATCATCATGGGAACTGCTTATTGCCTTCAGTATATGCATCATGATCTGAATCCCCCTGTAGCACATTCAACTTTGAATACGCATAATATCTATTTAACTGATGACTATGCTGCTAAGGTACGTCCTTCTCATCCTCCATGACTAATCTTTTGCTACTCTTTCTGCTAATTTACTTGTTCTTTATGTTTCCTCCCTCAGATTGCTGAGATTTGTTTCTCCACACCAGCTGCATCAAAACGTAAGATATCATCTGACAGTGAATCAGAACATTCTACTCTGCCACCGCTTGCCGATCCAGAAACAAACGTGTACGGGTTTGGGATTTTGTTATTGGAAATAATTTCTGGAAAGCTTCCATACTCAGAAGAGCAAGGGCCTGTCGAGAAATGGGTGGGTTGTTATAGAAGTTCTTTTAATTCTTTGCTCTGCCATTCATCTGAATATGCCTCCTATTTACTGGGATGGCTAGTGTCTGACCAAAGATATAATCATAAACTTTTAGGCTGCTGAATATTTGAATGACAAGCGCAGCATCAGCTACATGATTGACCCAACACTTAAGTCCTTCAAAAACAATGAACTTGACGTGATCTGCGAAGTTATCCAAGAATGTATCCATCCAGATCCAAGGAAGAGACCAACAATGAAGGAGATCACTTCCAAATTGAGGGAAGTGATTGCCATCTCTCCCGAGCAAGCAACTCCAAGACTCTCTCCCCTATGGTGGGCTGAACTTGAGATTTTATCTGTGGAGGCAACTTAAAGTCCATTCATGACTCTCTTCTCCTGTGTTGTAAGTCACGTCTCTCTCATTCTCTGTGTATTGATTAGCTTTTGAACTGGTGTTCTCCCCACCACACAACACCACCAATGGCCGTCGTCAACTTCTCACCCCTCTTTTTGTCTCTTTGGTCTTAAACTGCCCTATAATTCATTCGATTCAATTCTTTTGTTCAAACTTCTCCCTGCCATTCCATTGCAGCAAGAATGTGTGATATATATTGTTTCTTTTAACGATTTTCATACTCCCAAATGGTCCAAATGTATGGTTTCACTATTGAAGTTGTGGTGTACAACTACTAACATATAGCACTAGGATGGTGGTCCTAGTGAACAATATTAATTGTGAGGCTTATTCCTATACTTAGGTTGTCGGTGTTCTTGGAACTAATCCTTCAGATCTTATTAGCAGTTGACTAACTGGATTAGGCCCTTGGTAACCAAACTGGAGATCTCTGTTGTAATTTGTTGGTACTATTTCATGGTGTATGAGGAGCTTCATAATCGCATTTGTACATGCCAATGAATGAATACTGAGGATGAATCCAAAATAGCCCATTTTTGGTAGCAAAACCTGGAAACTTTAATAATTTCTTTAACCAGTCTGTTATGGGATATCGATACAATATTCAGACAAAGTTTGCATATTGAGGATGCTTGTCAAATGCCAAGTATCGCCATATAAAGGCCTCGTGCAATCCTTAGTCACGTGAAGTCTAATGACCGTACAGCTGTAATGTGAATCCAAGTCCGAAAATGCAGAATGTAATCAAATACGTACACACTAAGTACATGCAATCAATCAGCTGCTTCAGTCAGTGTTCATTTCCTGCCATATCCCACCAAATCTAAGCTTGGATGGATGCCTTTACTCGAATGGGAATGCTGCAAAATTTAAGCCATCTATCATATGAAAAAAACACTAACAATTGGAGTAAAGCTTATGCTTAATCTTATTATATGTGATTAAATCAAGCACATGTAAAAGATAGACAGATACAAAAACCAAATATAAATAACATTTGATATGTTTACAGAGGTAATTTATATTTTATTTATTTATTTTATGTATTTGCACAAAGTACAGTTCTACAGTTGATTACTAAGTAAGACTGAGTATTACGTCATTATACTTAATTGGTAAGATGTACGTCATTATGTGATACTTCATCATATTTAAATTTCAAGTAATGCTCAACTACGTGACATTCGAATAACTACTTGTGAATTGTTTAGTATATAGTTAATTTGAGAACCTAAGGAACTTAATTACAGGAAAAGATACGAAAACTAAGAAGCAAGACAAGCACAGCGAGAAGCCAGGGCTAGTTTGGACTAAAACAAGACCTTTGTGTTTTCACAGACTGTTTCTTCTGTTCAAGATAGCTTGCACCCAAACTTGAGTCAAGCCTACAAAAGAGGCACACAAGACAACCAGTTTAAAACTTCCTAAGTTGGAGCAAAAACCGAAGACAATCCCAAAAGCCTACATAGAGAAACACAAACTAAACTTCTAATAGTTGAACATTGCTATAACTTCTTTTTCCCAAATGCCTCAGCTGTAGCTGAAGCATAATAAAAGCAGCCAAGAAGTCTAAGCTCTGAAGTGGGCTAAGAACATCCAAAACACCCTTCAAAATCCTCAATCTGACACAATCTGCCGCTTTCATAACCTTCTCTAAACCTGCCATTAGTCCAATCAACGCCACCTCCACTAACCCTTCCACGGGGTCGCCGACTGAGTCACCGCCGTTCCTGACTTGGCTCGTTAACCGAGCCAACTCGACCATCTTTCGGTCCGCCAAAGCCATCTGCTGCCTCTCCATTTCTCTCTCCACCTTCTCTTCCTCCGATCGTACTTTCATCTTCAATTGCTCGATCTTTGTCAGCTGTTCCTGAGTTAACTCTGCTCGACTCGGCCCCGGAAACCCAGTCGTTCTCATCGACTCCAGGAGCTTGAAAATCGTCGAAGGTTTCCACCCTGTTATCCACAAATACGCCTTCTCTAAAGGGCTAATCCAAGTTGGACAGAAGAAGGCGAGGACGTCGTCGTGTGCTGACGCCCATTTAAGGGTGTAATATTCCTTGTAATGCTGTGTCACCTTTGACACCAGATGTTGTACTTCTTGGTCACTAATAACTTGCTGGCTTGACACCCTAAGTAGTTGCTGCAGATACTCATCAAGTTGATACAACCACTTCTCAAAAATCTCAGAGAACCTCTCTCCAACTTTCTTATTCATTTCTTTTTCACAAAAAGAAAGTTGAATTGATTACGCATCTTAAAGCTCTAAGGAGGGTAGGTAGGTTTATACATGCATACGTGCCATGCCACAAGTGATACTCTTTAAAAAAGACAGAAAGGGAGATTTTTAGGTGGGATGAATGATGTGTAGACTTTTGCATGGTTTACGCACAGCAATGTCAATGAGGTTTTAAGGATGCTAACGGGTAAGGGTGGTCATGCTGTGCAGTAATGGAGGTTAACTTGGGTTTTCGGGAAAATTGTATGATGTTTCATAATAATTGTCACTTTCAAGGGAGACAAAGGGAGAAGGATAAACTTGACTTTTGATTGAGTTGAAGCGTCATCCGCCATGCACCCCACCACCTGGAGTTTGAGGTTTCTAATGTTGGCAAACGTGTCAGTTCAGGACTCAATGTGGGGTTCAACGTGGAACCCAAATAGATGGGCTTCACTGTTGCTCCTCCTCTTGTTCTTCTTCTTCTGTTTTATTTACCTTTTATTACTAGGACTACTCAGAGTCCGCACCCACCCCACTTTATCTTAATGACTACTCAGGAAAACATAGAACGCAGTGCCGACTCTGAGTCTTACTCCTTATCGAAGTGTAGAATACCTCACCGTTCTGGCTAATATACGCCGATACTAGAAAATATTGTTTTGTACGTGACATTAGTACTGAAAAATTGAAGGGAGTTAATTATTTCGCAAACTTTTTGCAAACTTCCTTGACACCAATAAAATATAAAAACATGCAAAATCAAAATAATAAAAATATTAAAAATTTGGTAACGTAGTTCGACACATCTTGTTTATATCTGTGAGGCCCTTACCGAACTTAATCACTTTCACAAAAGTACAATGGATTTACTTAAGGCTTTACTGAGCCGATACCACTCAATCTTTGACACTATCCCTTAACTTCACTTCCCGTGAAAGAATTTCATACTTAATAATACGACCGCCTTGTACTAACCTCAACAGAGAATTTTTTTTCAATACTCTTTTGCAACAAGAACAGTAACTAAATCACTCAAGTGATTAAACGAACAACTCAACACTCAAGAAAATAATAAATAAAATAGCTCAAGTATTTAATCAACTGAAAAATTAAATAACAAAAATACTTAAGACAAAGAAGACTCTCCTATAAATTTGTCTTCTTAAAATAATCTAATCTAAACTTTTTGCCATAGCTGATTGCGCACTGCCTCCACCATAAATCCAATATCAATATAGTATGCGTTATTTTCCTTTCACCTTGTATGAAGCATAAGATGCAATATTCAGCTCACGAAGAAAAACACAATGCACAGCCAGCCTTTCCAAGACACATGTGACCTCCACTACATCAAATTAACCCACGTAGGTTCCTTCCCCTTTTTATCAAAAGTGAGACACAATATTCAAATACCAGAAGAAAATTGCACAACTAGCTAATCTTCAAGACCCACGTGATCTTCACCTCAACCCCATGAATCACGCAAACTCCTTTCCTGTAAGCTCAAAGTGAAACACAATATTCAGCTTATGCAAAAAAATCAAGTGCGTGGCGTATCAAGAATGTTCCAAGGACACAAATATTCAGCACTCAAAGAATGTTGCGCAGTCTCACAATCTTCACTTGTAACCAACACCACTTTAACAACATCCACCACAGATTTTTGTTGCAGCCCCTTCAAGGTTTTCTTTCAACTTTCGTAATCACATAGATTTTTTCCAAAATTAGGAGATATGCACATATATGGATAGATTTCAAAGATTCCACCCAAAATAGAATGTATATTTTGGATAGATTTGTAGCAACAATCATCTTCTAAATTTCTATCGTAAATGCAATCTTTAATCCATAGAATAATTTCAATTATCTTATATGTCCAATTTAAAATGTCAAAACTAAATAAGGAATATATAAAATATATTCTAACAATCTCCCCCTTTTTGGCATTGTTTGTCACAAATATGAAACTCCCCCTAAACAATATAATTGGACATATAAACCAAATGCACAATTCATAGGACAAGTACTCCCCCTTAATCAACATCACGTTCTCCAATCATCCAAATTTCTCCCCCTTGGGACAAAGAGATGCCAAAAAGCACAACGAATAGTCACACATATACCTTAAAATCTCCCCCTGAATAGAACAATCACCATAAGCAATCTGATGTCTCCTCTTTGAGACAGAAACATAATCATAATAATCACCAATAGATGCAGCGGAAAAATCAAAGCAAGCCAACGAGACAATTTACCACCATTCAAAACACTGAGAGATATGCTCGAAAGAGATCCATACCGATGAGAGAGCCGAAGAGTCTTCAGTAGAGCCAAATAGAAGTCACTAAGCAAACTGCTAAAAGATGAGACGACAATAGCAACATAAAACTAAAGAACAAAAAAAATCTTTTCTTTTCTTTCCTTTTTTTAATGAAATATATAATTAATTAATTAATTTGAGCCAAGTCAATAAAAATTACTAATTTAAATTTAATTTAATTGGACTTAAAAATAAATAAATTTAGTATCATACAATCATGTTAAAAATAGATAAAGTTTTATATTAGCACGTTAGTTATAGAAGATATTAGATTGATGTTCCTTTTTTTTTGTTGAATTGATTCCTTTGTATTTTTAATTGACTTTGTTGATTTCTTTAAATTAAATTTAATTAGATTTAAAAATAGATAAAGTTTGAACTCAAATATAATTTATTCTCAACCTTATTTAATATTTAAAAAATAATAATTGTTTATCAACTAATGAGTCTAATATTTGTAATTAATAAATTATTACAATCCTAATTGAAAGTAGTTTTTGTATTTTATTTCAATCCTAATTGAAAATAGTTTTCCTTTTTTTAATCCTAATTGAAAATAATTTTCCTTTTCTTTATTTGAATCTTTCGTAAATTGTTTTCCTTTCACAAAATGGATTATTCGTTTATATAATTAAGTGACTCAACAGCTTATCAATAGTTGTTTCGAAGCCGTTGAAGTTCTTGCTTCTTACTAGCAATTGATCATTTGGAATCATGCATCACCCTTACTTCAAAATCCGAGAAGTGTGGAGTCACAACTTGGAAGAGGAACTTATTATGCTGGACACGTCATTGTTCAAGTTTCTGGTGCTTTCCGTTGATACGGAGTTCCCAGGTTGTCTCTTGAAGACATCTAAAACCGCGTCCGATGATGTTCGTTACGCTAACTTGAAGTTCAACGTCGAGAAATCGAAGATGATCCAACTCGGAGTAACCTTGTCTAACGAAAGAGGCACTATTTTTGCGACATGGGAGTTCAACTTCTAGTTCGACGTTGATGAGGACAGACACTCGGAGGACTCCATCGAGTTCCTAAAACAAAATTAAATGATTTTGGAGTTATTAGAAACTTAAGACAATGGGGAACATTGTTTTAGAGGAAAGTATTATCAAATTTCTTCATTTACTTGATCATAAATTGGAATTCCTATTGAATGAAATTTTTGGCTATTGTTGAAGGAAATCAAGGAAGGCAAGAGGAGCAAGTGTGAGGAACCTTTGAGCAAGTCTTTAAGTAAAGATTTCTAAGGTTGGTTTCATGTTTATAATAGAATTAATAAGCTATAAATGTTTCCTTTTAAAGCAAGCGAAGAAAATGATTTGAAATTGTTTTATAATTGTTGCATTATTGCTTTAAATGATTTAAGAAATTGCTATATGCTTGATATGTCACTACAAGAAAAATGGAGTTTAGCGACGGAAATCACCGACGAAATGTAGACAAATTTCGTCGGTAAGCTTATTTAGCGACGGAATATACTGACGAAAAAAAGCGTCAGAAATATGGTTGTCGGTAAATTTACCGACGGACATTTTGTATACCGTCAGTACATTTACTGATTGTTATTTCATTGGTCGGTAAATTTTTGTCAGAAAATTACCTACGAAAATTTTTTTCCGTCGGTAATTATCTACGAAATTTTTTTCCGTCGGTAAATTTGATTAAAATTATTTTTAAAAATTTACCTGCAAAGTGTTCAGTTTCTCTGGTTACCTTCTATTTCTTGGCCAAGACATACATCGAGACAAGGGAAGTTTGGCTAGTGTCTATGGACCCATCTAAGCTTTGTCTCGGTAATAAACTGTCTCGTGGTTAGCTCCCCGAACTTGGTCAGAGAAGTTGTTCGAGCCCAAGACAAAAT
>JANZLX010000002.1:33401683-33424838 GCA_025531955.1 Erythroxylum orinocense
ACATATAACCATCAAATACACAAATCATATGACAAATACTCCCCCTTAATCCAAAGTCAAGCTCCAAAGAACATCAAGTTTATCCAATCATCCAAATTTCTCCCCCTTGGACAAAGATGCAAAAAAGTAAGACAAACAGTCACATATATACCTTGAAATCTCCTTCTGAATGAAACATTCACCATAAACAATATGATAATCCACGCTATATTTTTCATCGCACCATAAACATATATACCTTGAAATCTTCCACTTTAGGGAAAGTTCTTCCACTGCCATCATCATCCCCCGAGATTGTATAAAACTACAGTTGACGTTTTTTACATTGATGACCCACGCTATATTTTTCATCGCACCAGAAACAGAGACCCTTTGCCCTATTTCATCAAAGTCCCGACTACTGAAACGTCTCTAAGGTTTTGCGGTTCGTACTGACGATGACGGCTGTAACGACGATGAAGGAGTCGATAGTATACCATCAGACGATGACCTACGTATGACATTCATTGACTGCAGAACACGTAAGGTCTAATTGAAATTGCCATTATCGTTTGTCCCCTTCATTAGTGATCCCTGTTTAAACATCGGGTTCCCCGTGGAGTTTAGAATTGCCTCATGTTTCTTCGCTAGTGTATAACCTTGATGTAGTGAGTGAGGCTCATGCAACTTCACCTTCACTCCAATCTCCGGTTTCAACCCTTTAACAAAAAATCCCACCAAATACTCTTCAGACATTGTTAACTTATTGGGATGATGATCAAATTGTGTGCAATAATCTAACACAGTTCCCTGTTGTTTCAAATCTTTAAAATCTCCTACTGGATTGTCAAATATTTCCACGTTGAACCTTTGCTTCAGAGCCTTCGTGTTGTCAAATATTTCCACGTTGAACCTTTGCTTCAGAGCCTTCGTGAACTCCTCCTATGTGACTACTTCTGTTAGGTTGCGATTCCTTATGTATAAACAATACCACTCCTGCGCTCGCTCATCCATGTGCAGGACAACCACACTCACTTTTGTTTTCTCCGGAGTTTGGTCTAACATGAAGAACTACTCATATATGTATAACCACAACTCTCCATCAAATGGTGGAAACTCGATCCAACTCATTCTCGTGGATATCGTGGATCCCTCTCGCTCTTGTGTAACTGAACTATTATGTGGTGTGGTTTCAGATGTACCAGCCTCACCTCCTGGTTTCTGAAAACTCTGAAGGAGTAAAGCTCTTAGCTCTGACATCTCTTTTTCTACCTTCTCCATCCTATTTTGCATTTTCGAAAACATTTTCTCCATTACGCTCTTCAGACTTTCTTCCATTCTTCTCAACTCAGCACATCTAGTGTTTTCTGTCGTTGTCGTTATTCACAGGATTGACTTCTCTGATACTAGTTTTTTATGAAAATAAAACGAAATTCACGGAGTGCGTATATTCGGTTAGGGATTGTCTGAAAAGGGAATAAGAGAAGAACGTCAAGGGGAGAGAGACGACATAGATTTCACTGATAGAGAGGAATCACAAATCATACACAATCATTTCATATTGTTAAAGCCAAACGCATTTGGCTTAGCTACGGCTATTACACTACTCTACCCTCACGACTATTTTATTACTCTGGTCTCTTTTTTTATTTAAACACAACGTATTGCTTCTTCGTGACCATACTAACGTTCGTCATTTGGTTATTTCTTCTATGGCTTTCTTTGCAACACAAGTTCTCCTCTCCGCCACTCGGTTGTCTTCTCAATAAGGACCTCCATCTCTCTTCTCTGTCGTGTCTCCTCACCATAGATTTCCACTCTCTGCTTTACCATCGACTCCTCTTCTTCGATGTCAAGCCTCCTTTATATCATCGTTTGTATGCCTTCTTTTGAGGCTACTCTTCACAAGCTCTTCGTTGTGAGTAGACATCTCTACTCTTCACCATCTTGTCTTCTCATGCTATTCGGCGCCACTAGTGATTAACAGATTCAACGCTCTTTAGTCTTCACTCTAAGTCTTAAGCTTTATCTTGAATTGTGGCTTGAAATTGAAGCTTATGCTGAATGTATGTTTCCAATTACGTGCATTACATGTGACTCAAAGTGAACTGGTACATTAGTAAACATCAATTTATAATGCAGTAATTGTAGAAAAGCTTGCTTTTGTTTATACTTTTCAAGGAAAACTAACAAAACTAACACCAGGATGCGTACATGTATCATTTTTTTAAAATTAGATACTGAAATATATAGGTTGGAATTTGCATAAAGGAATTTGTTATTAGGTTATGCCTATCCAATTTGTTTTATATCTTGAATGTGAATATCTTTAGCATTTGTCTCAACCATATGAATTGACTTTTATTTGTTAATTATTATCTAATTTTATTATTCTTAATTATTAGTTTTTCTATATAACAAATAAATAAAGGGAAGTTTAAGTATTCATAATAGTTTAGTCTCTTTGGGAAGAATTGATTATTCAATTTGGTACCGTATTAGATTGGGTCTTGGTATGAAGAGCTATATTATTTGTTTATATTGTAACAAACATTTAAAATATAGTAGAATTATTAGACTAAAGAAACATTTAGCTAGAATCAAAAGTGATATAGATTATTATAAGAAAGTTAGCCATAATATAAAATGATACAAAGAAAACTTTGCTTGAAGAGTATGGAAATGAGAAAGAATGAAAGCAAAGACTAAAATATGAAATTGATAGTTAAAGTTCTTTTTGCAGTGATTAGGATGATGTTGACAATGTTGAATGTGATATTATTATCCAATAAGGAAAAAAAGAAGAAAATATGTATCTAATTTTTTCTCCACAAACAACTCTTGAAGCTTAATTTTCAATTCCTAGTACCTTACAATCTAAAGAAACAACTCATTATGTAGATATGACAATGACTAAGTCGTAGTATGATGCACATTTATCATTTAGTGCTACTTAGTCTTATTATTACTAGCTTATAATGGATGTTATTACCTCTTATGATTTTATAATATAAAGTTACTTCAGTTGATGACTATAAAGGTAATCTTCTAAGCAGCTTTGTTTGTAAATTAAAAAGTTTTCAATCAAAAAATGACTTGGGTAACTTATAGGTATTCAATTATGTATAATGGATAGAAAGATAAAAGACATGAGTCCATTATCAATTTTTTTAGTTTATTCTATTGAAGGGATAATGTTTTTGAAGTTCATTGATGCATCCTGGCTTTGTGATTAAGTTATTTTAATCGCAAGCACTCGGTACTACGTGTCGATTCGTAAAGACTAGAATTATCATTACTTACCTAGGGATGGAAAATGTGGCCTTGCTTGACCCATCTTAACTTTGGTCGGGGTTGCCCAGGTCACGGGCCAAGGGCCACAGGTCGGGGTTAGGGCTGAGACTGTCGCAGCCTAGGCCGACTTATGGTTTGACAAGAAGGTACAAAACAACCGTCTTTTTTTATTTTTTTTACAAACATAAAATTGGGTTGGCCCATGGCCCGTGGGTCAGGCCAGGGGGCTAGGAGCAGCTTGGGCCTAGCTTGGCCCATTGCCATCCTTATATTTAACGTCTTTCTATTATCTATTATGGCAAATTATAGTGATTATGATTAATCAAATTCAAAATTATTTTAAAAATAAATTAATACAATTAACTAACTAGAACAAAGATTAAACTAAGAAACAATCAAAGAAAATGTTGGTACTTAGAATTTGAATCCCATTATGACTTCTCATGAAATTATGATTTTATTATTCAATTTAATTTACAATTTATTGGACTATGGAAATTCCTCAATATGCTAATAACTTTCACAAGACTATTAAGGTCTAATTCTAGTTGATTAATTGAGATCTTTCTAGTTGAAACCCCTAGAATTACATGAATTGATTTATGAATTTCACTACTATGTTTAATCCTAAAGAAGATTTATATCGAACTATCTATAGATTTGCACGGAACTCCTTTAAGTTATTCTAGATCTATTCATACAAAGGATTTCTCAATCTGAATTGTATGAAATCATATATAAATCAACATGCTTGCAATATTAATTCAATGAAAATTAATAATACATAATGAGATCTCAATTAAACTAAAGAATGTATTAAATTAAAATAAAATTATTATAAGGTCTATCCCGACATTCATGTAATCTAAGTACTAACAAAGGTTTAGTTCTTAACTATAAAAGACATAACATCAAAACTAAAGGGAAACCATAAAATCAAAAGAAACATAATGAAATCCATTTTAATTTTTAAGAAATCCATTTTGGATCGATGAAAATCACTCCAAATGTGTTTCCTTGCTTATTCTTCATTATGTCTTTTATTTTAGGTTGTAAATTTCTGTTCCCTAGCCTCTTAGTCATTTTCCTCTTAATTTTGACTTTTTATAACTATGTTGATTGTTGTTTTAATTAAAAATTATATAACCCTTAAATTTAGAATGAACATAAGCTCAAAATGTGAATTTATGCATCAACACGAGTATGTTGGTCTCCAATAAGAGCATCAACAAAGGTTTATTGTCTCCAAAATAGGGGCATTAATTACTATAACTCTCTGAAATTTTAAAACCACTTATTTTACAAGAAATATGAGTATTTTGATGTACACGGGCATCAACAAGGAAATTTTAGTGCCCATTTTGATTTTCATCATCTTCATAACTTTATCAAAATAGCTTCAAATCATCCCAAACTTGTTCCAATTTGTTCCTTTTGTTCAAATAAGTGAACTACAACCTGAAATATCATATGAATGAATTAAGTACCAAAAATAATAAAAACACTCAAATAAACAAGTGAAATGCATTAAACATAAACCTTAAAATATGAATAACTAAGCACTTATCACTTTGTAATAAATGACGATTCTCTGTTTGAGATATTTGATGAAGTTGGGTCTGAAAAATTATACAGTTTATAATTAACAATTATGCTAAAGGTTGCAAAGTATCTATAATTCTTTCTATTGGACTCCTTGTACTTTATGTTGCATTGAACTAATGTTAGAAAATATTAGAGATACTACATACTTTCTTTTCATTGATGTAACTATGCAGAATGGTAGAAAAATTACTAAGTTCGTTTATAATTATGCATGAATTCTGAACTTTATAATAAAGGATTTTACTAATGGTAGGAACTCTTTTTGTCCGATTATTACAATATTTGTAACTAATTTCTTATTACTTTTACTTATCCAAAAAAAATCTTATTACTTTAGTATTTTATTATAATAAAAAGTCAAGACAAATTTTTTCAAGTGATAAGTGGTTGAATCTTAGCATGTCAAGTCTAATATTGGAATAAGGGTTTTAAAAATTATTCTTGAAGATTATGAATTTTAGTCTCAATGTCAATTTGTTATTCAAGTTTGTGAGCCTCTAATGAGAGTACTTTATTTGGTCATTAGTGATTGGGAAGGCAATAATTGATTACTTTTATGATGCCATGGAGAGGGCAAAGGAAGAGATCAAAGCCAATCTAAAAAATAAACCGTTTTTATTTACACCTTAACTTGTATTCCTTGATAAAAGATAGGAAAGACAAGTTTACTCTTTGTTATTTGTTGTTGAGGTATTTCTGAATCATAGTGTCTATTTTAGATAATATTTTACAAAGAAAGCTGAAGTTAATAGGAAAATTCTATTAACTATCATAATAATTATTTCATATGAGATGATACAAGATCTTCTCTCACAAATAACGGTATATAAGGGTGCAAGTGTTGATTTTGAGATGTCCATTGTAAGTCATTAAGGAGACAAAATTAATTTAGGTATATATTTCTTCATGTTTATTACTTTTCTAAAATTAATCATCACTTTGTTTTATTTATAAGGTTACTTTTGTTGTCATATAGATGCTTACTGAGACCAATTCAAAAGTAGTGTTCCAAAATTGCAACGGTGTGCAATTTAAATTCTAAGTCAATTTGAGTGCAACTAAGTGCCAAAGGAATTGACACATTTGAATTCATCTATTCTAGAAAAGCAAATAGATTGAAACACAAAAGATTAAATGATTTGTTCTTTATTTATAACTTAAAGCTTCAAGAAAGATATACTATTATCATTATTAAGTTGAATATAATTTCTTGTAATTTTTTAACAACTTAATTTTATTTGCTTACTAAGACTTAATAGAGAAAATAGTTTTATGCATTCAATTTACCTTAACCAAGTTGATCTTTTAGCAGATTGGATTTTTGAGGGACCAAGTTCTATAAATAAAGTTTATTAGATAATAATAACCTAAAAAATAATTTTGGATGAAAAAGTATTGACATATTATTTGGTGCAATAAGTTTGAATAATATTAATAATGAGACTCCTCTTAACGATGAGAACTTTGTACTAAATGAAAATTTAGGCCAGCACTATTTGAACAAATATGTCATTGAATGAAGTTATAAGTTTGCAGTTTATTTGTTCGAGAAGAACGAGTTATACAAGACAAGAGTTTAGTAATAAACTGTAAAAGAATGCAAATAAACTAATAAACTAAAATGGTTCCCTAGCAACGATATCAAAATTCTGATCAGGTTGTTATAACATATAAAATTGATTCTAATTTTCTAAATTTTTATAGTAGCCTTAGAACCAAGTCAAATCCCAAGAGAATTGAAAACTAGTTTCTTAATTTCAATTGATAAAACAAATTAATGTTCATTATTCAAGTAGTTAGTCTAAAACATATCATGATAGTCATAATTAGTCTTAATTTTTCCAACATTAATTAGTTCAAACTCAACATTCAAAGCAAAGATTTCCATCAATTGATTGAGTACGATATCTTTCCATATCAATTAAATGATAACAATAAGCTTAATAAAAAAAAAACTAAACTCTCAATTAGATAATTGAGATAACTATAACTATTAAATTTATTTTTCTTATTTCTCGTAAGTTAAATATGTAAATTTATGAATAACATATTTGGTACTTGTACCAATCATTCATGATAATTATGGTTCACTGAATTCATGAATAACTATAGAATAATGAACATCAAATTAATTTGTCAAATTAATCAGTATTGATTACTCATGAAATAAAAGAACATAAAATAAGAAATACTTGAATTAAAATTAAATTTAGGTTTATAACAAAATTTCACAAGGTTACAACCAGAGTTTTGAATCCTTTTGAATCAGAAAATTTAGAATTAGCTACTCGTTGCTCTAATTCAACTTCAACCGCAAAAATAGAAGAAAAGTTAAAAGATGAAGAGAAAACACAAAGAAAACAAAAAAAGAGTTATGGAGAAGGTTTCTGCAATGTTTTCCTCTCCTTTTCCTAC
Source organism: Erythroxylum orinocense (assembly GCA_025531955.1). Taxonomy (NCBI): domain Eukaryota; kingdom Viridiplantae; phylum Streptophyta; class Magnoliopsida; order Malpighiales; family Erythroxylaceae; genus Erythroxylum; species Erythroxylum orinocense. Next base: position 33,408,977 of record JANZLX010000002.1, read on the forward strand.
CCAAAAACTAGCTTCCTTTTATCTTGAAGAGATTCTCTTCTAAATAAATTCAAGTCTCTACATAACAGGGATAAGAATAAGTCTTCTAATTGAAATGAAACTCTCGGGGTGAATCTAGCATTTGGCATTATCTTACCTTATCTATTGCAACAATTAGCTAGCAAAACACAATCAGTTAACTTTTTTCAAAATTTATGATTTTGATATTAATTCTCCAATTTGATCAAATATCTACTTGTTATTTACTTAATAATAAATATTAATTTTGCCATTAAAGCACCAAAATTAATCCAAAACAAAAGAGATAAGTCTAATTAACATAATCAAACCACATATCTTATTAGACGCTAATCTTGTGTTTTCTCAAACACAGGATTTTTGTCAAGGTTTCATAGAGATAAATAACCATTATTCATAAGGAATATCACTCTAATTTACATTGTGAAATAAAACATTATTAGGACGTACAAATGATATGAGATCAATTCTTCATTTTTTCCGTTGAATGCCAATTAATTATAAACTCCTGATGCCACAATTGCTTGACTAGTTGTAACATGAACAACCACACCATTGGCTGCCGAGTTCAAGTTTCCACTTGGACCTTCCCAAAGACGAGAAAGAATCAAAGAAGGGACCAAGGCTCATGCCATACATGTTTTTTTTTTTTCACATAAAGGTGTCAAATTGATCTTATACAAATAAAGTGGTTTTCTATGCTCCTAGTTTATCCTCCACTTAATTGCTTTCTACTTCAAGTGGCCCACCAATTAATCATTTAATTTCCTTGAAAGGATGAAGATGGGAGGTAATATTTCAATTTTCCAATTCCTTGTACATTGTCATTTTTATATCCTTGATAATTGAAGAATCTATTTTTTAATTACGTAATAATATATAAATTATATATTTCAAATAATTATTAGAGGAGTCAATGAAGTCAAATTTAAATAACAAATTTGATTTAATTGATCATTTTAAAGTGTAAATTGAAATACTTAAAAAATCTTTAGAAACACTTTGCATTTCAATTTTAGGACTTAATACTCAAAATTCTTAGAGAACCTCCTCCAATTAATTGAATCACCGTCTAAAAGATGACTTTGTCATTAATTAATTGGGTATAAGAAATAAGTTAATCAACCTATCAACAAATTGATATTTAAATTATCTACCATGGCAGAAACAGTAAGAAGAAATAGCCATGAAGAAAATCTATCTAAATTGTGTCAGCGATCTGGATCATACGTCTTATCGTATGAAAATGGTTTGTTAATCCTGTTTTTGAGTTTTTCAAGTTCCTAAAATTACTAAAAACCAAGACTGAAAAGAATTACAGCTAGGTGGCTGTACTATGTCTTCCAGAACTCTACATATAATATAGATTATGGAGGTTCTATTGACAGACATTCCTGTCATCATCTGCTACATTTAGACATTATTCTGGTTTTCTGTTACTGTGGTCGGATTTTTCCTACAAAATCTCTTTGCATAAGTAGCAGGTAACTACTTTGTTTACGGTGTCCAACGTTCACGGCATTGTCTCTCTCCACGAGTCTTTTCTAAATCTATCATCAATTCTTCATTACCCTCCGCAATGAGCGATCAAAGGCTTTAGAACTAATCTCCACATTTCTCTTCTCTTGTCTTAGATCCTCTGACCGGCTGGTAATGGATGTTATTATTGCTCGATAATTTTTCTTTTCTCATTGAGATTGAAAATTCTTATATCCATTACTCAAGAAACAAAAATGGAGAAGAAAAGTTCTATCTTGATGCAAAAATATGAGTTGGGAAGATTGCTGGGACAGGGAACTTTTGCCAAGGTTTACTATGCGCGAAGCCTGCAAGCCGACTATGCACGAAACCTGCAAGCGGGCCAAAGCGTTGCCATCAAAATCATTGATAAAGAGAAGGTCTCCAAGAGTGGTTTGATAGACCAAATCAAGAGAGAAATCTCTGTTATGCGTATGGTCAGACACCCCAACATCGTCCAACTCTACGAGGTGATGGCAAGCAAGAGCAAGATTTATTTTGCTATGGAGTACGTCAAAGGTGGTGAGCTTTTCAACAGGGTAGCCAAAGGAAGGCTAAAGGAGGAAGTTGCTCGCAAGTACTTTCAACAACTTATTAGCGCTGTTGATTTTTGCCACAGCAGAGGTGTGTACCATAGAGACCTCAAGCCTGAAAATCTCCTCCTCGACGAAAATGGCAATTTGAAGATTTCAGATTTTGGTTTGAGTGCATTGTCAGAGTCGAGGAGGCAAGATGGTCTCCTCCACACAACTTGTGGAACTCCGGCGTATGTTGCCCCGGAAGTTATAAGCAAGAAGGGTTATGATGGTGCTAAGACTGATATATGGTCTTGTGGGGTTGTTCTTTTCGTGCTTTTGGCTGGCTCTCTTCCTTTTCACGAACCTAACATCATCGAGCTCTATAAAAAGATTACTAGAGGAGAATTCAGGTGTCCCAATTGGTTTCATCCAGAGGTACGCAAGCTTCTGTCAAGAATTCTCGATCCAAGCCCGTGCACGAGAATAACCATCGCGAGAATATTGGACAATTGTTGGTTTAAGAAAGGATTTAAGAAGATTGATATTCCATCTTCACCTCAAGGTCAAGCCAGAAGCAAGATGATTAAAGATGTTCGGGCAGCTTTTGAGCCGTCATCGTCATCGTCATCATTAGATAGCGAAAGTAGTTCCGAGAACAAGGCTATTGTGGATTCCACAATGCCTGAACAGCCCGTGAAACCAGCCTGTTACAATGCCTTTGACATCATATCTCTCTCGAAAGGATTTGACTTGTCAGGTTTGTTTGAGAAAGATAAGGATCAGAAGCTCGAGGCAAGATTCACCACCACCAAACCAGCATCCACTATTGTATCCAAATTTGAAGAAATAGCCATTTCAGAGAGTTTCAACTTGAGGAAGGAAGATGGAACAGTGAAATTAGAAGGCAGCAAAGAAGGAAGAAAAGGGCAACTTGCAATTGATGCTGACATCTTCGAAGTGACGCCATCTTTTTACGTTGTTGAGTTGAAGAAAACATCTGGAGATACATTGGAGTATAAGCAATTCTGTAACCAGGAGTTGAAACCTTCTCTCAAGGATATAGTGTGGAAATGGCAGGGAAATGAACAGCAGCAAACGTAGACACAACTTGTTCTCTTGGATGGAAAATGATTTCTCCAATTTAAGTCAATGATACTTCTTCAAGCTGCTTCAAGTTTCTATTTTTATTATTATGTAGTTTTCTTTCCATATGCAAGCAGAAACGGGAATAACAGAGGATAAATCTTAGGTTGACCTGCTACATGTCAACGTCAACCGCAGCCCAGAATAATATGGAAAAAGTGTAATAAAATATGAAGATTGAGTAGAATTTTAACAATGGATTAAGATGTATTCTTTATCTGCTTATAGTTAAGCCAAACTCCTAACACTTTCAGCTTTTGCTTAATTCCATTATTTTTTCCTACGAATTGGATTATTTAATTTATGGGATAAGATATGTCAGTGAAGGATAAGTCGGCTGGGTAACCGGAAAGAATGTAGGATAGGCTACATCATTCAAGGATCAAGCTTTTAGGAGAGGAAGAACACTATTCTTGATGAGAGTGAGTAGCGAGGTATCGTAAGACATGAATCCACTACCAAGTGACCTTGTTTATCTATCTTTCTTCTACCTTATTTATAGCTAATATTCCTTCTAGTGTGAAGCGTACTTTATCTAATCGTATAGACCACCTTGTAGAAATAACCCATCTTCATGAAGAAAACCATATTTCTAATACTTCTTTACCTTTGCATAGTCCCTACAGTATATATTCTTGTGATTGTTCTTGGACAAAAAAAATACGCACTATCCTTTCCGCACAACGTCCTAAAAGTAAAAGAAATCATCTAGAGTTCTTGTTTAGAACAATGTGGTTTGCAAGCAACTCCAATAGAGCAATATATGAAGCTTGAGATCCTAAAGGAACTCATCCCTCTTTGGAAAGAGCATAACCATACATACCTACACGTTGAAACTATACATCTTGTTATCACTCTTTGTGGAAAAAAGGGAATACCTACTACAAGGATATCTCTTATAAACACTGTCTACATAACGTACCAAAACACACTAATTGGTACTCTGTTGATAACTCTCAACAATGAAAATGTCATTCTCATCATTGCCCCCGATTTCAACATTAGGCTAGATGATCTCATCTTATCTAAATGACTCCAAGGTCAAATCCATATCACTGGAGCAGAGCAAGATCCTACAACCATCATGAGTCCTCTTTACACCAAATGATCTATCGTTTGCAAAACCATGCCATAGATCTCAACTTCCCAAACTCCACTTTTGATACCTTGTAAATGGTAGCAGACGGAGCTTATGATCAGACTACTATCATTCAGATCCTAAAGCAGTTACTACAAGTGGAGCTTGAAAAGTTGATGTCAATTGAATAGATCACTAACTACTAAAAAGTGTTCTATGCCCCTCACTGGTACTCCGTTCACACTACTATTCCTCCTATTCTGAAGACCTTACGAGATGGAACTGTTAAATGCATCTACACCAGGCCTAATGAAGATCAATTGGGCTTCTAATTGGGCTTGTGTATCTCGGCCAACATATCTAAAACTTTACTCTGAACTTGGCTTGTTTTCCTTAATCTCCTATGGATGATCTGTTTCCTAAGCACATGATCTGGGATTCCCTAAGCCCTCTGACTAGAGGTTGCCTCGTTAGAACGAGTGCAAGTTGGACAACATGGAAGCAGAAATCGAGCAACATATAATATCAAAACAAAACTTTATTCATAAAATGCTAGTATAGAAGCTATCAAGAAAACTTTAATGTGGCTATAACTTTAGACAAGTTTACCAAGTTACTTAGTACAGAGGTCTTTGTGAAACTTATTTATGTTGGGTCTTTAGTTCAACCCACTTCATACTAGGGTCTGCTTAAATTGCTTTATTTTTATGGGCAAGTTGCAAATTTTGACATTACACGTAACCTAATTCGGTACATAACCTTAAATAATAAAGAGTCACCTTAGTTTAAGGTGGTTATCATTTAATCTCACTAGGATTTTTTGTTTTTACAAAAATTTAAATTAGTTGTTTTCTACAACTAATAAAATGTTTGAATGAATTTTAAAATTGTTATAAACTAAAATTTTAGAGAAACTTTTGGTCTTTTGTTTCTCTTCCCCATTTTTTTCTTCAAATCATGTACTTGTTTTTGAACTACTAATTTCTTTTAATAATAAATTTTGTTTCTATATCCATTATTAGATAATTCTTTAGAGTTTTCTTTAAAATTAGATATCATTAAAACTTTTTATTTTGTCAATAATTTTTGGTCTAAATGTAAGTTTGAAAATATTTTTAAATCTTACAATATTTTATTTTTCAATACTATTTGCTTTCTTAAATTTATAATATTTTGTAATATGACCTATTTTCTTAAATTTATAACAAGTTATATTCATGTGATTAGAAGAAGGTAAATTTTTTTGTTTTCATTATTTTATTTTTGTTTGCATCTAATTAAATATTTTTATTTTTACATAAGAGGTTTATTATTATTTTTACTAGTATATCTTTAGAGGTTTTACTATAAATTTTATAAGTTTTATGTTCATAAAAAATCAAATTATGGATAAAAAGATCCTAATTCTTTTTACTTTTAAACATGTTATTCTTAAGTTATTTTTATGGTTTCATATTTTAACACAATATTAGACCTTTATTTTTGTTTAACTTAATTACTCTTCTTATGTTTACCTATTGCAAATATTCCATCTTAATTTTTTTCTAACATTTTTCTTCTAATAAAGTAGGAAAATCCTATTAGAAAATTTGCTTTTTCAAAAGAATTGGTTTGAATACTCCTTTAACAATACTCATGTTAGAAACATTTCTTTATACTATTTGAAATCTATATTATTTTTGTACCTATGATTTGATAATAATTTGGTATTTATAAGGGATAATTACAAAAAAAGTCTAAAACTTTAGCCAATTTTATAATATAGCTCAAACTTTAAAAAGTGACAATTAAATACTCAAATTTTCAATTTTTAAAAAATTTAGCCCAATGTTTATATCTTCATTAACATTGCTAACATAGCAAGCCACATAAGATAGAAATTCTAAGTGCGTCTGATTACAACTGTATAAAATTATACACATAAGAGTTAATTAAACAAAGTAAGTAAATTAAGCAAATTGAAGAACTTAAAAGAAAAGGGTTTAAACCCCAAATTACCTATCTAGATTGTTACCCTTTAGATTGGAATTTCATGTCGCATACCTTTTCTGCACTCCTCTTTGCATGACAAAGAGTTCTCAAACTAGCTACAAAATTCTTTTGCTCCTTTTCCCACCAGCTACAAACTATCGCATACCATTCTTCATTCTTGTTTGTGTTTACACCAAGTAAAGCAATAGTTGTAGTAAGAATTTCACACCATTCTTTGTTGTCACTTTTGTTGAATATAATTTCTCGATTTTTCTTTGGGTTGTGCACTGAATGTGGTTAATGGTATGAGAATGGTGGGTACTGACTATGTTCATGTGTATAATGTAGATGGGGTTGAACATGATTTAATTTTTTTGCACGCCCTTTCTTCTTTTGCAACTTATTTTTACTCATTAATCTATCTTGTAATTTCTATAATGTTATTTGAAAAATTGTAACTTAAAATATGTTATTCATTTCTTGTTGGATGTGTAATGTTGTATATATGTAATTTCTGTAGCAATTTCATCGAACAACCTTTTACAATGTGCATCCTTAATTTTTTCTATAGAAAAACGTCCCTGTCTATCATGTAAAAGGAATTTCAATGTTAAATGAACATTTCTATCTTTAACATCATGTTGGTTAGTCCATCAAGTAAATAAATCAAGGAAGCTCTATCAAAATTGATTAAGTTTTGGAAAACAATTAGGTTAGGACTTGTATCAATAATCTAAGATCTTGCATTTCAAGAAATCTCTATCAAGATTTATTAAGTTTTAGAAAATAATTAGGTTAGGACTTGTATCATTAATCTAAGACCTAGCATTTAAAACCTGCAAAATAGAGTTATTAGGTTTACCAACAAAAGAAATAGTTATCTCCCCACTCTTTTTACATTGAAAGTGTTGTATGATGTCTTCTACTATAACACTCAGTTACTCCAGCTTGGAAATTTCACTTTTTACTTCCTTTTCAAACGGTGAGCTTTACAATGTTAACATTAATTGCCAACCTTAGCAATTTGAAACAATTATCTTTTGTGTTCTCATCTTGATCACAATAATCATAGTGATAATTATCTTTCTTTGACTTAAAAAACTTCTTTTTATCCCCTTTTTTATGAATGATTTTATGACAATCTGATTACTTATTTCATGTACTCATTTTGATCACTTATCTCAGGCCTTTAAAATTTGTTTAAACCTCTCTTTAAGCTTTTACTCTTAATATCATCGAATAATATTTGTTAGTAGTAGGTAAAGAATTATATAATACCATCTAATTTCTCATTAGATCATATGCTTCATACAATTCCATCATGAATATCATCAATCTATTCATATTATTTACTTTTTTAATCTATTTTATAAGTCCATAACTAAAATGTGGTTGAGGATCTAACTCTTCAATTCATCCCATAATCTATCATGTATTTCCTTACAAGTTCTTAAGGGGATGTAATATATATAAATACTTTTACCAAACCTTCAAAAATGAATTTAAAATCCACTATATTATCGTATAATCTACCATTTGCAATTACTCACTTAATCAAATCATACTCAAACATTTTAACCCTCTCATCAACAAATGCTAATTTGTTCTTAGTGATCTATTGTTAGATCTAATCAAAGGTGTTAATTCTATATTGATACGTAAACGATCAAAATTTTGCAATTGAAGCAAATTACCCTGACTTCTATTTTGAGAAACAACTTTTGAGTAAATAACCTCTCTTTTCAAGTGCATTTAAGTTACTAATTAAATATTTGTATGATGATATTATAACAGGATAAACAAATATGGGCAGAAATAAAATATGCGTAGCTTTCATTGCTTATGCAGCTAGTATATATTTGACATGGGAAGACAATCAAGGTGTCATTAATGGATTGCAGGATGTTATTTATTGTTGTTTTGATATGTAGTAGAAGCTAAAGGATATATTTTCAATTTTGTCGAAAGAAAGCATTATGATCAATGGTGAAAAACTTTAATATATATTTATTTTATATATGCTATTTTAATTGTATTCAATTATAATTAATATTGTAATATCTATCTATCTATCTATCTATCTAATATATATATAGATCATTGATTGCCCCAATTTTAATAAGAATATGAAGTTATGAATATCAAATGCTAAGCCTATTGTTGGTTAACATTTTCATGAATGCATCAATAGAAAAGCAAGTATTTCAATTATTTTTTTAACAATGCCATTAGTATAAATTTTTTTTAATAAATATTCAAATTGAAGGTGTCTTGTAGGTACTTAGTATTTGCAAATGAGATGAAGGTTTGTTATTGTTAGAAAATATGTCAAACATCTTCTATGCATTGGGGTAAGAGCCTTATTTGGAAGATGAATTGTTATTTTTTTATGTTCCATGTGATTTCATAATTAGTTAACTCTATTATGCGTAGGGTTTATTACATTTAGGCAATATTCATATTATATAATCATTATGTATTGAACTAAGTTGTACTAAACTACATGAATAATATATGTCAAGTTTGATATTGTTCAAATTATCAGAGCACATGTTATATGAATGTTTACTTGATAATTCTTCTTGCGTGCGATAATTAGTATGTAGTTGCCATACAAATGATGATTTAGAACATAATTGCTATTTTGATTTCGTAGATAATTAAAGTTCGATTATCCATTAAATATATGTATGACATGACATTGATGTGCAAGTATATTAATTCTTTCTTTTTATAGAAACTTTGCATTTAAATGATTTTTGTTACATCAAAGAATATTATTGATGAACTCAGTAAGCATGAGAAATTAAATGTCAACAATTATGAAATTTGAAGTATGAAGATCCAATATATATTGGAGGAGCAAAAGGAACTAGAAGCATTAAACATAACCATGGACATTCTTGAGGAAGGAAATATGATCAAAAACAAAAGAAAACATGATGCATATGAAATATGAAAAAAAAAACTTATTAGCTCACATTACATTACTCAACAACATAGATAATATTATCATGTGTGAGTTTTTAAAATATAAAATTGCTAAGGATTTATGGTCCTCTTTAGCTGCCCGTTTTGGAGGCACCTCAGTGACTAAAGTTAGGTCACTCACTATGAAGTTTTATATATATAAGAAACCGTTGTATCACATAATGCAAAATCATTTGAAACACAATTCAAATATGATAAGTAAAATGCATGATATTGGTCATGAATTATCATATGGGAAATAAGTGCAAGTTATGATTCACTTATCAACTCAAATTTATGATCATATAAAAATGCGTTTAACCAAAAAAAGAGAGCATCAAGATAATGGAAGATGCTACATGGCATCTCATATTAGAAGAAGAACATTTTAAGGCCTCCAATATGTGTTTTGAAGAATACATAACAGGTTCTAGATCATATAAAGATATGAATTGAAAGTGTAACCATCATGGTAGGCCCAAATAAAAAGGGTAAGAGAAATAACAATATACTCATGACTCAAAGAAAGTAAAGTGAAACCAGCATGGGAAAGGAAAACATCCTTTTAAAAAGAAAACATGATAAGAGTCAATTACTTTAATTATAGCAATAAGAGTCACTTTGCTCATGACTATAGCGAGCCTAAAAAGGTATAATCTTATTATACAAACATATGTTCTGTAAATGTCTTTTAGTTTGTTTTTCTAAATAAATCATATCATTTGTGGATTTCAAACTCAAAAGCAATCAACTATATAGTAAAGGATAGAGACGCCTTCATGGAATTTTGAAAAATCGCATAAGGAACATGATGGATTTATGTAGGAGACAACTCAAAAGTTGCTATACAAGGGATTAGAACTTTTAAATTAAACATACATGATGGTTGATCCCATAACCTACGTGAAGTGTTATTTGCTTTATAGATTTAACAAATCTTATTTTTGTGTTATTATTAATTAGTCTTGGTTTTGGTGCAAATTTTGGTAATGATGGAATGGATTTATATGTTCGAACCATTTATTATAGTCATGGAATTATATTGGATAATTTTATTGTTTTGGATGGTTTTTATTCAAATAATAATATAAGTTATTCCTAGATTACATCATCTAGTAATTCCAATTATGATGCAATTTCGTGGTATGTTAACTATGTCATATTAGTCAATATCGAATAAGTTGATTAGGTAAAGAAGGTATCTTAGGTAATTTATGTTAAGTAAATTTACCTATTTGTGAACAATATCTTGCTAATAAAATGGCAAGTAAGCCATTTATAAAGGGAACATAAGCTTCCTATCTATTGCAATTGGTTCATTCTAACACTTGTGGTTTAATAAGAGTATGGGCAAGATATGGGGCTAATTACTTCACCACTTTTATAAATGACTCCAAGGTATGGCCACATTTGTTTAATTTTCACAAATTAAAAACATTAAATTGTTTCATAAAGTACGTGAATTTGGTAGAGAATCAATTAGAAACTAAAATAAAAGTATCAAGAACTAATCAAGGATAAGAATACTTGTCTAATAAGCTCAAAATGTTATGGGAGGAAAAAGGAATGAAAAAGACATTTAACTATTCCTCAAACCCTACAACAAATTGCCATTATGGAAACAAGTAATAAAACACAACTAGAAATGGTTAGGGAGATGCATTGCTTAAATCCACTTATGTACTTAATCTAGTGCCCATAAATCAATTACAAGAACTCTATATGAGTTACGAATAGAAAGAAAACCTCACATGGAACATAAAAGACCATGGAGTGTGCTACCTATGTTTCTGATCTTTCTCATAAATAAAAGAAACTAGTACCAAAAGGTTAGAAAACTATCTTTATTAGATACTCTAAACACTCAAAAGAATATATATTCATACATAATCAACGTAATAAAGATATAACTGAAGTTGAATCACAAAGTGTCACATTTTTAGAAAATTACATTCCAAAGCAGGGTAAAATAGGAAAAAAAAACTTACTTTTATATAAGACTCTTGATCAAAATGATTCCACTATGGAGAACTTGAAGACTTAACTCAAGGTCAATTAAGGTTATAACCCACTGAAAGTTTACCTATTGTATTTGATCTAAGTGGGAGTAATCAAGATGTTTGTGAATTTTTTTCTCACTAACCATATTTACATCGAAGTAATCCTGGTATGATTAATTGAAGTTACCTTAAAATATAAAGGGAAATTCATATTATTATCCTATAAGAAGATGATGATCCAATGAATGTATATAAGACTCTTATTAGTCCTACTAAAGAAGAATGAATGCAAGCAATGAAAGAATAATGATTTCTTTAAGGTTGAATCAATTATAGGCACAACATTAGGAACAAATGGGTTCTCAAAATAAAATGAATCATTAATGGACGTATCAAAAGATGCAGGGTACACCTTGTGGAATAAGGATATACACAACATGAAGGAAATGATAATGATGAGACATTTTCACTTTTTGTAAGGTTTTCTTCAATTTGTTTAATCTTGGCTATAGTAGCCTGTTTGAATCTTAAATTACATCAAATGGAAATCAAGGCTATGTTTCTAAATGGAGAATTAGAAGAATAAATCAATATTAGATTTCATAAATCCACTTATGTGCTTATTCTAGTGCCCATAAATCAATTACAAGCACTCCGTATCAGTTATCAATAGAAAGAAAGCCTCATGTGGAGCATAAAAGACCATGGGTATGCTAACTATGTTCATGATCTCTCATAAATAAAAGAAACTAGTCCCAAAAGGTTAGAAAACTAGCTTTATTAGATACTCTAAGCACTCAAAAGGATATATATTCATCATGAATAATTGAAGTTGAATCATAAGATGTCACATTTTTGGAAAATTACTTTCCAAAGCAGGGTAAAATAGGGAAAAAAACTTACTTTTATATAAGACTTTTGATCGAAATGATTCCACTATGGAGAACTTGAAGACTTAAGGTCAATTAAGGTTATAACCCACTGAAAGTTTACCTATTGTATTTGATCTAAGTGGAGGAATCAAGATGTTTGTGAATTTATTTCTTACTAACCATATTTACGTCAAACTAATCCTTGTTTGATTAATTGATGTTACCTTAAAATATAAAGGGAAATTCACATTATTATCGTATAAGAAGATGATGAGCCAATGAATGTATATAAGACTCTTATTAGTCCTACTAAAGAAGAATGGATGCAAGCAATGAAAGAATAAATGACTTTTTTTAGGTTGAATCAATTATAGGCACAACATTGGGAACAAATGGGTTCTCAAAATAAAATGAATCGTTAATGGAAGTATCAAAAAATGCAGGGCCTATCTTGTGGAAAAAGGATATACACAACAGGAAGGAAATGATAATGATGAGACATTTTCACTTTTTGTGAGGTTTTCTTCAATTTGTTTAATCTTGGCTATAGCAGCCAGTTTGAATCTTAAATTACATCAAATGGAAATCAAGGCTATTTTTCTAAATGGAGAATTAGAAGAATAAATCAATATAGAACCTATAGATTTCATTAAGATAGGTTAAGAACATAAAGCATATTGGTACTAAAATCGACTTATGGTGTGCAAAAGTGCTCAAAGTAGTGATACATTCGTTATCATAATGTAATCATTTCATGTAATTTTCATATTCTTAATGAAGACCACTAAGTATATACTAAAAGATCTAAAAACAAATTTGCGATTTTATCTTTATATATGGATTACATTTTGATTACTTATAATGACTATGAACTTGTTAAGCAAATCAAAGATTGATTATCATCTGCATTTGAGATGAAAGATATGAGCAAAGCTGCACATATTCTTAGAGTTAAGATTTCAAGAGATCTTTAAAGAGATTATCACTTTCTTAAGCAACTTATATCCAAAAGATTTTAGAACAATTTTATATGTAAGATTTCAAACCAATTGATAATCCTAATCCTAAAGGTGAAGGTCTCATTAAGCATTTGTGCCCATCTACACCACAACAAAGGGAAAAAATGAAGAATGTTTCCTATTCCAATTTAATTGGAAATCTTGTGTATATTATGATATGTACAAGGCCAAATATTTGTTATGTTGTTAGAATGGTGAGATGAATAAAAGTACTATGAACTGGCTAAGGACAAGAATACTTTTTCAATAAGTTTAAGCTGTTATGTGATGTCAATGGAATAGCAAGACAATTAACTATTCGTTATACCCCACATCAAAATGGAATTATAGAAAAAATGTAGTAGAAAACTACTAGAAATAGTTAGGTCCATGATGGCCTAAGCAAACTTATCAATCACCTATTATGGTGATGCATTACTTAAAGTCACTTATGTACTTAATATAATGCCTATAAAATCAATTACAAACACTCTGCATAGGCTATAAATAGAAAGAAAACCTAATATGGAACATATAAGATCATGGGGATGCGTTGCTTACACTCATAATCTCTCTCATAGATATGGGAAACTAGGCACAAGAAGGAAGAAAAGTATCTTTATTAAATACTATAAACACTTAAAGGGATACGTGCTTATAGGTGAATGAGGTAATGAAGATGTAATTGAATTTGAATCATAAGATGTCACATTTTTAGAAAATGACTAAAGTAGGGTGAAATAGGAAAAGACCTATTTCTATATAAGACTCTTGATCAAAATTATTCCATTATGGGGAATTATGAAGAGGGATTTTTATCTAAGTAGGAGTAAACTAAAACTTGAAAAATTAACTTAAGGTTAATTAAAATTACAACCCACTAATATCTTACCTACTATATTTAATCTAAGTGGGAGTAATTAAGACATTCATGAATTTATTTATCATTAACCATATTTACGTTGAAGTAAATGTGGTATGATTCTCCGATGTTATTTTCAAATAGAAGGTAAAAATCATCTTCTTATCCCATAAGAAGACAATGAGCTAGGGAATATACATGAGCCTTTTACTATCCTGCTAAAGAAGAATATATGCAAGCATGAAAGAAGAGATGACTTTTTAAAGCTCAAATTAAGTATAAGCATAAAGCTATTAAGAATAAATGGGTTCTTAAAATAAAATGAAATGATGATGGCAGTATTGAAAGATATAAGGCACACCTCATGGTAAATGATGTACACAACAGGAGAAAATTAATTATGATGAGACATTTTCAGTTGTCGTGAGGTTTGCTTCAATTTGTCTAATCTTGGCTATAATAGCCAGTTTGGATCTTCAATTACATCAAATGATTCTAAAAACTACGTTTCTAAATGGAGAATTAGAAAAAGAAAGCAATGTGGAACAATCTATAGATTTTATTGAGAGAGTCCAAGTATATAAAGCTTGTGATAACTATGAGTTTGTCAAGCAAGTCAAAGATTGGTTATCATATGAATTTGAGATAGTTAAGATTACAAAAGATGTTTAAAGAGATTATTTTCACTTTCTTAAGTAACTTATATTTAAAATATTTTAGAATGATTTTGCATGTAGGATTAAAAACTAATTAATAATCCTATTACTAAAGGCAAAGGTCTCAACAAGAAGTTATGCCCATCTACACCAAAATAAAAGGACAAAATGAAGAAAATTCCATATTATAATGAAATTGGAATTCTCATATATGTCAAGATGTATACAAGGCCAAATATTTGTCAGGTTCTTGGAATGATGACCATATGTCAGTCAAATCCAAGATAAGCACATTAAAAAGTAGTAAAGAAAATATTGACGTATCTAAAAGGTATCGTCGATTATGCATTATGTTATAAAGGTAATAACCTACGTATACAAAGGTATGCAAATATAGATTGGGGAGGAGATATAGATAAGAGAAATCTATCTCTGAATTTGTCTTCTTGCTTAACAATCTTGTTATTCATAGAAAAATAAGAAACGATCATAAGTTGCCTTACTAATAATAGAAACTGAATTTATAGCATTTTTAGCAATAGTACAAAAGGTCATACAACTTAGATGATTCTTGGTTAGTTTAAGAGTCATTCAAAGTGAGTATGATCCAGTAACAATCAACTATGAAATACAAACACCAATTGCTTTTACTAAAGACCATAAATTTCATTGTAAAACTAAACATATAGGTAACAAGTACAATTATGTGAAAGATATAGTTGTACAAAGGGAAGTGAGCAAGAAGTATATCTACACGAGATATGGTGACAGACCCATATTTCTTGAGATACATGCATTGGGCATGTGAAGCCACTAAGATTACGTAGATATTAAAATGTAATTGATTAATATTTTTCTATGTATGTTCATTCAATGTATTGTCATATTCAAATACAAATATAAGTTGACATTATTTATTAAGTAATAAGCATTGTATAGTACTTGGTTACGAAATATGTTTACGTTATATGACATATTTTATGTGTAAGGGTAAGTCGCCTTGTCCATTGTGTAAGTCGACTTATGCCTTTACGATACTGACAAGTCGCCTTGTATATGTGATAAGGCGACTTATGCATGTTTGTACAGTATTGTAAGATTGTTAGAATAGTGCCCTAAAGGCAATCCCCTTTAGCGCATTTTGTTCATAGTCATGTACAGACTTTATGAATAAATAAAGCAAGGCATATTTCATTTATTTGATGTTCATTTATGAATTGATGTTGATCTTTAATCAAATTAATGAAGTCCATGATAT
>JANZLX010000002.1:33436192-33446940 GCA_025531955.1 Erythroxylum orinocense
TGAGTATTTTAAGTATTTTTATGTCAATAATCGCTAAGTGAAAATAATTAAAAATATCAACAATTAAGCACATATCAATCATGTTTCGACAAAAAGTGATCTAAAGGTCCTAGAGGACAAACAAAAATAAGAGGTGTGGATCACTATTCATTTGTGAATAACTTTGGATTGAATTTGGTTGGTTTTAAGTTTTCAGTACTGAAGTTTTAAATGTTTTAAAATGAGCTGTATTTATAAGCAGCTAGTAGTTCAAAAATATAAACCGTTAGATCCCTTTAATGCATTTGGTACATTTGGAACGATGTGCTTGGTGCGTTTTATGCATTGGCTTAGAATGAAAAGAAAGATGCAAATGTAACACTTGAATATGTAAGTTTCTTATTGACCTTTTGGTGTAGTTTATCTGTACCACTAGATTATTAAGATGCTTTTGTGCATTTGGAGAAAAGTCTGCTCCTTGATTCTATGGAATGTTTAAATGCCTTTTTCTAGTTCTCTGTCTCTCCCACTCGTTCAAGGGAAAGATCTTTGCAATGTCTTTTGTATACTGAAATAGTAAGATTCTTAAATAGTTTGTCTCGTTTTGTGGTTTTAGTTAGTTTTTGGGCATATTAAAAAAGAACTAGCATCTGCAAAAGGTGAGATATTATGACTGAGGAGTCAAATAAATTCATCAAAAACTCTTGTAAGCCAGTCATCCATCACAGAAAGCTAAAACTGAAGACAAAAAGCTCGTTGTTGATTTGAAAAGGACCACTAGTAGGAGAAAGCCTAGTTCCTAATGAAAGAGAGCACAGGACAAGTTGCAACACTGCACCAACATGGTTTTGCTTTGCATTATCATACTTGACTAGTATTTATTTCTTGAAAGTGGTACTTGTATAAAACCAATCTACGCGGCATATAAAATAGTTGAGATTGTAAGTGTAATATCTAATGTTAGCAAGTAGTGGTATGGCATTAGATTTCATTCATTAGAAGTTGTTGGATGAACTCCATTTTTTATCGATAGTTTTTCTTCCTAAATTCGTGTATACCTGTGATATGGCAAATGGGAAAAGCAACATGTCTATGATGTTTTGCTTTTAGATTATGCAAGCACTTAGTTTTATCACTTAATTAAGGTATAATGACTCGAATCAGTTTGACCAAAATGAGAAAATGTTAGGGTTATAGACTGTTTAAACCTGATTTTAAGTTGGACAATCCAAATTCAATTGAGTTTCAAGCTCAAAGATGTCTATCCTTAGACAACCTTATACTTATTTAGCAACTCCATTGAAAGAAATTCAAATTTTGATTTTGAGATAAGCCAATCCTATTTTCTCATTATTAAGAGTATATCATATACTTAGGATTATAATATACACGTCAATCCTTTTCTGATGAGAAATACATATTGCTTCTAGTTTAATGGCAGTTAGACGTTATTCTTGAATTGTTATAAACCTTTGCTTTAAATGATGATGTTTATTTCTTTTGCTCTATCTGAATTGTGTTGTTAAACTTCATTTGTATTGTTATATTTTATGTTTGGATGTATCATCATCATCATCATGATTATTATTATTATTGTTGTTGCTATTATTCTTATTGTTATTGTTGTTGTTGTTGTTGTTGTTGTTGTTCTTCTTCTTCTTCTTCTTATTATTATTATTATTATTATATGTTTTATGTTTTTTATTAGAGTTATAAACTTAATTTTTGTAGATTTTAATATCTAAAATCTATATTCCTATAAGAATATTTAACGAAATACTAAGATATATAATATTCATACCCTTATAATTTTTTTAAAATCATATCCTCATAAAGTAATTTTACACATAAACAACTAATACTAAATAACTAATTTTATTAAATATCAAATGAAAAACAACTAATATAATCAGCTAGTCAAATCAACTAATATAATCAGCTATCAGCTAACAGCTAATGCAATCAGCTGATTGTCAAGCAATACCATAATCTAATTTGACCATTTCCTGATATAAATATATAAACTTTTTTTGGGCTTCTTGACCCGAACCATTAATTGCCTTAAGCCCACACTTGGGTCTCACTCTATCCCCGAGTTAACAAATTTTACAGTAACCGAAAGGTCCGAAACCCCAATTGCACTCGAGACAAATAAATTTTGATTACCGGAACCCTAACCGCGGACTGCGGTCATGGCGTCGTCGAGGAAGAAGCAGTCTGAAGGGATTGCGTTGCTTTCCATGTACGGAGATGACGACGACGAGGAAATGGAGGATCTTGAAGAAGAAGAAGAAGAACAACAACAACAACAACAATATCAACAGGAACAACAGCTAGAACAAGAAGAAGCAGGAGACCCACAAGATCATGGGGTGCCATTGGAAGATGAGAACGATTATATGTTAGAAAACGATAGAGATAAAGGTTTGATTTATGATTCCATGGTTACAGAGACGTTGTTTATGGTACTGTTTTTTGTCTCCATGTAACTCTTAGTCCTTCAGGAACTGTACAGGGCTTGACCCCTAATACTCAAGCCACTCCTTCACCATATGGACAACTAAAATCGTCACTGCCTGACGAAGTAAACTCGATTGAATCAGAAGCTGTTGAAATTGAAGGTACAATTGAAGTTCCTGTAGAAAATGTCGATCCATTGGATAAATTCCTCCCCCCGCCACCGAAAGAAAAATGTTCGGACGACCTGCAAGTAAGCTTCTTTACATCTTTTCTCAATCAAATGAACCTGTTATTTTGCTGTTGTTATGTTCTCTACGTTCAATTATTATATCTTACACAAGCCTTTTGTAGCATAGGTTTTCTCTTGAAGATAGCATCCAGCTTCAAATAGTTAATTCGTAGTCTGCACCTCCTTTTAAGTGGTTCAGTTTCAAATCCGTTGAATATTACTGATTCAAATTGTGATTTTGAATTATACTTTCACTGGAAGTGTCTAAAAAATGTTTACTTAAACTGGAAAAGTTTGGCAGCACATGTTTAGTAGGTTAGTCTTTAGAGAAACTAGGAATTTTTTCAACTGTATCCTATTTACATTGTTGAAATTTGTCAAGTATATCTATTTATTTTTCTTTAACAGCTGAAATTTTATGTTGTTAAGTTCGTCATATGACTTTCTTGATGGAACAGAATAACAAGCCATTGCTTTCTTGTATTGAATTGCTATATAGAGCATGATTAATATGCTTCTCTGGCAAGCTGAAGGGTATGTGCTTTCTGTCTTTTATTTTGTTTCTTGCAGAGGAGAATAGATAAATTTCTTGCTTTGAAGAGAGTTGGGAGGAGCTTTAATGCAGAAGTTCGCAACAGAAAGGATTATCGGAACCCTGACTTTTTGCTACATGCCGTGAGGTATCAGAACATTGATCAGACAGGTTCTTGCTTCAGTAAAGATGTTTTTGACCCACATGGATATGAGAAAAGCGACTACTATGACGAAATAGGTTATTTTCAGTTTCCCCTATTTTTATGATGCTAATTTTGGGGGGAACTTATTTGAGTTATTCTTGTAAGAGGCATTTGTCTTTGGGTAAATGCATTGTGCAATTTGATTGTAATTTGCAAACTGAGAATATAGGCTGATTTAGAATATCATTTCGTCTTGTATTTTGGACTGACCTTGTAATTATAGGCTGATGAATTATATTTTATTTCTTCATCAGTGTGTAGTCTTGCTGATGGTTTTCTGTATCTTTATTGTTTCTACAAGTCTTAGCTTCTTACGTCTCTCTCTATATATATAGATACATAAATATGCTTTTTCTAACAATGAATTTCTGAGTGGTTTTTGGTTTTCTATCAGAGGCTGATATGAGACGTGATAGGGAGAGGAAGGAGCAGGAACTGAAGAGGAGTCCTAAGGTTGAATTTGTTTCAGGAGGATCCCAACCTGGAGCTGTTGTGCCCCCACCAAAGTTTACCGTGCCTACTTCAGGTGTGGATGTCATTATTATGTATTTAGTTAATGAACATTATCTTTACAAGGTTATGCTTATCTTTAGTGCTTGATGTTCTGTCTTATGATTTTATTTTCAAGTTTAATCATTTTACTGGCGCTTCAGCTTCAGTTCCCAGTGGATCAATTGCTTCACAAGCTGCACTTGACGCTGTTGGTCGGGATGGGAGACAAAACAAAAAGTCAAAATGGGATAAGGTCGTTGTCTCTGTATATGGCCTATGTATATCATCATTATCTACTTTGATACTGGTGTTGCTATGATGCCAATTTGATTGTATTTGGTCACAGGTTGATGTTGATGTCAGAAATCCTCTGCAAACTAGTGGGCAGGATTTGACGTCAGTAGCAGCTCATGCAGCTCTTTTATCTGCTGCCAACGTTGGTGCTGGATACTCTGCTTTTGTGTAAGCTCTGTGTGCATTCTTGAAAAATATTCTTCGAATTTGATGACTCTCATTATTATGCACGTCTGTTTCTTTTTCGTTTTAAAGGATGGGACTAGAGCCAGACTAACAACTTCCTCCCATGGGAGCAGAAATTAGCATGCATGATTACATATTAAGGGCAATTAGGACAAAGCCCTCCCCTCATGAGAATTGGTTGACGTTGACGTTGACGTTCTAGATTGATTAAATGTTACTAATTCAGGTTTGAGCATGACATATTGGCACTTCAGCAATGAAAATTAAATTCTAGTTTAACTTTTCCTCTGTTTTCTCAATCATTTAATTCCTTCTGAAGGAATTCTGATGCAAAGAAACCTACGTCTTACTTGATTTATGCTGTTTAATAAATAACTTATTTATGGTGGATCACAGTGCCGTATATCAACTATTCATGTTGGTCCTAACTCTTTGTTGTTGATGTTGTTATAGGGCCACTAGATTTTGGGACTTACTAGAGTTCTTTCTCATTTTCAGTTTCGTTTAGTGTGCCACGGTTGTATTTTTCCAGGAAGAGTTTGGAGCAATGAAGTACGATTCTCTCAACTTCCTAAGATTTTGATGGTTAACAACTCATTTTCACTTGATGGCAGGCAACAGAAGCGACGAGAAGCAGAAGAGAAGAGGGCTAGTGAAAGGAAGTTGGAGAAAAGATCTTGAGGCTTGCAGTATGCCACTTACGAATGGAACATATGAAGATGGGAGATTTTAAGTTGTTCTTGGCATGAAACTCTGATTTTTGTTCTCTCCACTTACTCCTTACAGGTGAACATGATGATCTAACTATGCCTTGCAGATTATATTGTAATCTTAGGCTCAAAGTTCTAGCTTCAGCTTGAGTTCAACCAGTGCAGTGCGGACTCTTTAACTGTTAGTGTGCTGGGGCTTGTACTTAGGCCGGATGACTATATACCGATATGATGTGTATTATTAACAGTAGCAGCATATCTTTCGAGCTGGACAGAATCTAAGTCGATTATACATGTTAAGGGCCGTCAGCACTCAACACTGTCCAAGAGCGGGGTTACTTTGTTGAAAATTATCGTGACGTTTTGACCCAAGCTTCGCTGTCCATCTTCTCTTTTGAGCCCAAAATGGGTTATGACTTGTATACACAACTTGTACCTGATGTGATTGTGTCAGCTGTTTTGAGTTAGAAAATGTGTTTTATGAGTACTTGCTACTTTCAGAGTCTTTCTCGTATCAGGTTAGGTTGACCCTGCCCTCGTTTGACCTATGATAGATATAATGCGAAATAACAAATGAAATATTTAATAACGCTCAACAAGAGAGATCGGTTCTGGAAAATAGGTAACCAATGCCCATTCCTTTCCAGTAAAAAATCAAATATAAACAATCCAATGTTTAAACAGAAAAGGCTGTCACATAGGATTCTAAATGGTCTTCAAAAAGTGGAAAATCTAACGATGTTGAGTGGGCTGTTTCAGACAGGTGGATCCCTTCTAACAATCTTCGTGAAAAAGGCTGTCCTGAAATAACAATTCTTATCACGGTGATGATCATCTAAGACCTCCTGTGTGGAACTTGCAACTACTCATATATGGCAACTAAATTATTGTACAAAAATTCACAACATACATTTTTATTCATTTATAGAGACTGTCATCGCATATTTTTCTATTCAATACTATATATATACATATTACAAATTTTATATCATTTAACATTATTATTTAAAAGTAGCATTACATCTTTATATTTACATGATAATTCCGAAGAAAAACTCCCTTTATTACATATACAACTATTATTTAATCAAAATACACATCCAAAGGTACTTTTATTTCTAGTTGTTGGCCTTGATCCCTGCAGATATTTCTTATATCTCACTCCTATGACCTAGACCTACACGGATTAACGTCCGTGCTAAGCTTGAAAGTTTAGTAGAAGAAACACTTAGTTTAGATGACCACTCACAACAGTCATCCGCCAAACACACACATTAGAAATATCACAACTCATGTACCATGAATTCACATTCATAAATCAAATATTGATATTCAACACTCATGTAAAAAATTGTTGTATATTTCAGCAAAGTACATAATGCAAATATGCTTCAATATATTATCCATATCCCGAAAATACACATTTATAAGTCAAATATTGATATTCAACGCTCATCGATACAAATTATTAATACAAATACAAATGTTCATCGATATCAATTATTTATGTTATCATGTTGTATTTCTTATTTATAACCATTTACTTTATTTTATGTCTTAGGCCTGCACATTTCTGTGGATGTGGATAGCGAGAGCTGTGGATATCCAAAGATATTAAACTGTGGATACTCAAAAGTATCAAACTGTGGATAACCAGAGACATCAAACTTTGAAGACAGTATAGTCTCAAAATGAAGACATTATTGGTGTCAAACTATAGCAATTGCATTGTAACCTTATAAACATACCTATCTATCCATCACCAAGACAATAGCGCAGATACTATAACATTTCCTTTAACCATTTGCCAATTTCACAATTCATATATTGACAAATCATATGATATATATTTCAAGTCATAAAATATGTATTTGCATTCATACATGCAAGTCATAACTTACCACTATTAAAAGGGTATCAAAATCACACTTGTATAATCACATTAAACACATACGAGCAATAAATATGCATACAAATCATTAATGTACATGTATATTTTCTTTAGTATGCATTATGCTCAATCTCAAATTCCAATGTTCAATCACCCCATTCACATATGGTAAATCCTATTTCATTTATTTATAGGTGTTTGAAAAGTTTCATACACATGCAAAAAGGTTTGAATATGATTCGGTAAAAATCGAAAATAAAAACTAACTTAAAATAGTGCAATTTCCTTCTCGTCATGTCCTCTGCCCAAAATTCATACCTTTACTTGTTCCATAATATACAAATAAAAAACATTTGAACTAGGTTTTGAGTCTTTTAGACATATGTCTCTAGTTTTCATAGCACCAAAAATTACGCCATTTGACCTTTTAAATCATGAGATATGGACCAAAAATTACAAGCTGCTCCAAAATAGGGAAAGTATTAAGTCACCCTTTTCAATCTCAATTTCTAAGGTCATAAGGCCATAATTAAGTTAGAGTCACTTCTAAAGATTTCTAATAATATGTCTTAGGGGGTGCTTGGTTAAGGGGTATGTGAATAAATCAATGGGAATGGAATGAATGGTAATGATTAATTGAATAGTTTTTTCATACCTAAGTTCTAGGTAATGGTCCATACTCTCCATGTGTAGGAAGAATGGGTTTGATTCCTACCAACACTAATAATTTTTTAATTCTAATCGATAGGTGGACCAAAGAAAAAGCTTTAATTTAATTAGATGATTTATATCTCTATCAAAATGTTGGTTTTTATCTAAGAAGGTACCGCAGGTTTTTTATCTTATTACCATTGCAATTTTCTGTATTTATATGAATATCGTTTCCATTTTTTGAATTGAAAGAAAGTTGAATTCGCAATTCTCTACGACGTCACAATTTTTTCAATAATTAAACTATATTTTGAGGATATTATGTGAATAATCATATGTTGGTTCAAGAAAATACTATATTATTTTTTTCTTCAAGAGCTATTGAAAAGGAAAAACCACAATATACTTGATTTTCAATATTCTATCATTATAATTAGGGTGCATAAATTAAAAATAATCATTTAAAATATATTTAAAATTTGAAATAAAACAAAATTTTATTTCTCAACATTTTTAACAAATCAACTACCATCAAGGGTAATGGTAATCATTTCTTCATCTTAACCAACCATCATAATTATAATGATTATATCCATTTCCATTCCTCACTATATTCATTTCTATTCTCATTCTCATTACCCTCTGTGAATCAAGCGCCCCCTTAGTTTTCATATGCAACTAAAATCACCTAATTTAGATTTGGTAGGCTGAGTTTTGACCCAAACAATGAGACTGTTTCAATAAACCCTAGACATAATTCCACTACAAGATACTTTTTTGTCATATTCAACCAATTCTATGCAAGGTAACACCAACATAACACCAAAGCATCATCCCAGTAACCATTCCACATCCAAGTGAATCTTTGTATTCATTTAAACATACAGACAAAAAGAAATTAGACTAAGTGTAGTCCCAAACCTTAAAATTGATAAAGTAGTTCTTCTAATGCCTTTCTTTCCCTTCCTCTTTGACTTTACTTGACTCACCCACTAGAAACACCACAAATACACATCTCAATCTTACTTCCAACCTTACAATTTCAATTCTTCAAAAGTAAAGAAAGAAAAGGTAAAGGTGAAGAGAAAATCCCTAACTTTTACCTTAATTTCCTCTCAAGATTGGCTTGATTTCTTACATGAAAATGATGGGATGAAGAAGGTGAAATGGAGAGGAGAAAAATTTAAAGTTAAAACCTTTCAAAGTGTCGTCCATCTCCCTTCTCTATATGCCCGTTTATGCTCTTTCAAGACTCACACACATGTTTAATTCCTATTGACCACACATGTTTTATTATTATTGGTCACACATGCCTTAATACAATTGGTCTATATGTTAACTTTAGAAAAATTGCATATTAGTCCTTCTTCCTTCTTTAATTCCCACATTGGCCAATGATCTTATCAATTAATTTCATCCTCATCTATATTTCACGTCTAAGTATATATGTCCATGTTGAAATGAACAATTTATCCATTTACCCATGTCTTTTACATTAACTTCTCTTACTATGCTTAGATGCACTTAACCCATTATGTTCACTTATTAATGTACCCTAAACATGTTATAATACCTCTAGAGTATTATATATTGGGGCCTTACAGATCAAATTAGGTATTAATGCTTTTATTAAATTTTATTGAATTTAAACATTTTGACTCATTTTTCATTTTTAAATATTTTACAAACGTTCAATTTGAACCTTAATTTAACTTTTTCGTTAGTCTTTTATCACAAAAATATATTTAGCATATAAACTTCTCTTCTAATTTAAAAAATCTTTTAAAAAAACTCTTGATTTTTTAAGTTATCATTTTTCAATTTTTTGTTTTAAAAAAACCTCTTTTCTTAGACTTAAAACATAACGATGAAACACACACAATGTGAATATCATACATCAAATAATCAAATATCACCAATATGGTAACTCAATTTAGCTCTTAAATCTAACCGAATTTGATTTAAATTAATAATTTAAGAAAATTATCATAAATTATTAGTTTTAGTCATATTTAATTAGTTCGGTTCAAGTTTAAGAATTGAGTTAAAAACATTATGTAAATAGCATTTGAACAGTCCATGCTTGATGTTCATATTGTGTGTGTTTTGTTATTATTTTTTAATTGAAGTTTAAGAAAAAGAGTTTTGTTTTAGAAAACTAAAACTTAAAAAGAATTTCTTTGAGAATTTTAAAGATTAGGAATTTTTAAAGTTTCTTAAATTACAGGAAAATCTGCACCTTTTACCCTTAAATATATATCTTATTGGCACATAGGACCCAAAAAAAATCAAATTAAACAGAATAAAATATCTTTTTTCAATCAAGCAACAAAGAAATGTCATTCTTGAACTTCTCAACGAAACACTATGATCCTTTTTATGTTTGGACGAGGCATGTGCATTGGAGAGGACATGTGCATCTGTTATGCTAGTGTTATAAAGGGTTTCTCAAACACCAAACATATAATGAAGTCGCGCCTACTCCTTTGTACGAGAATCTTACTTAGGTCTATTTAAGCAAGACTTAACATTTTCACATAGTCGCTGACTAATAAAAACTTTTTCTCGAACACCTCACGACCATAGAAGTGTTTAACTTTTACACTCGAGTAAGAATACTATACAAGTATTAAATAATCATAGGAAACAATAAACATACAAGAACTATGGTAAAAATTAACCTTTATTGCTTGCTAAAAAATATACAAAAAATGTTATCTCTTAATGTGTTCCCCTCCTCTTTATTTTTGTTCTTTAAGAACAAGACTTAAATAAGCTATATAAGCACCTCTGACTTTACAATTCAGAATTCTAATTGAATTGAATTAACTAAATCACCTTTATTCTTATTATATTACATCACACCAATTAATTAGATGAGACCCTCATCTAAATAGGACATTTTTTTTGAAGAGCAAATTACTCAAATTCTCATTCATGATGATAAAATTCACTCAGAAACTGAGGAGTAGAAACCCAAATCCGTAGATGCGCAAAGCGAATAGATGCTCGAGCTAAAGAATGAGTACGTCTATTGGCTTACCTACGAATCCACCTATAAGAAATATTTGGTAGCGATAATAACAAAGTCTTACAATCACAAATAACAGTACCCAACT
>JANZLX010000002.1:33449177-33460047 GCA_025531955.1 Erythroxylum orinocense
AAGTTAGTATTATTTTTGGATAGTTCATTGAGCATCTCATTATTGAGCATTTCGATGTATTTTTGCTTTCAGCATGGATTGTATGACTTATGATCATGGATTTGTTAAATATTTTGGTACTGAAATAGCAATGTATAGAAAGTTATAGTTTCTCTTGTGACTGAGTAAGCTTAAATAATTGATTGCGAGTGCTTCCGCAAATTTAATTTCCTTTGTGTGTTCCGACGGGCCATCCAGGGTTTAGCCTTGGAAGTCGGGACTAGGGCCCAACGGTCTCCGATTGTGTTTCTGTTCTGAATAGTTGAGCTCCGGGAATGAGGTCCGGCATCGATGTCCGGGCTTCGGGAACGGAACCCAACAGGAATTATGCAGGCTTCCTCTTAACCAAATTAAGAAGATTAGAAAACTAATGAATAGGCAGATACTACTAATTTGAGAGCATGCACAAAGAACGAAAGGGGAAAAAGAGAGATAGGAGAGTTAGAAGGGAAAAGAAAAGAAAAGAGAGAATAGATAAATTTTTTATTGTTTTTATTTTTATTTTTATTTTTTATTTTTATTTTGATTTTTAATTTTGAACATTTGTGAAATATTAGAATTCTTTTTAAATACATAAAAATAAAAATAAATTAAATTCTAGTAAAAATGTTATGATTAAACTTAACCTTTTTACTTAAAACTTGTGATTAGAAAATAACCTCTCTATTAGTTAAAGGTAAAGTTACATACTACTCGCCCTCCTTAGATTTTGCGTATAAGCAAGATTCATATTTAATATTGTTGATATTGTTTTACTTAAAACTAGTGATTAATAGTTACATATAAGCCTTGTTTGGCAATCAACTGATTGCATTAGTTGTTGGCTGATTCTATCAGCTGATTTGACCAGCGGATTATATTAGCTGTTTGTCATTTGATGCTTGATAAAATTAGTTATTTGTCATTTGATGCTTGGTAAAATTAGCTGTTTAGTATTAGCTATTTATGTGTAAAATGACCTATGAGGATATGACTTTAAAAAAATTATAAGGATATGAATATTATATATCTTAATATTTCGTTGAATATTTTTATAAGAATTTATATTTTAGATATTTAATTCTACAAAAATTAAGTTTATAACTCTAATAAAAAACATGGAACATATAATGATAGTAATAATACTAATAATAATAACAACAACAACAACAACAATACTAATAATAATAACAACAACAACAACAATAACAACAAGAATAATAATAATAATAGTAATAATAATAATAATAATAATAATAATAATAATAATAATAATAATAATAATAATAATAATAATAATAATAATAATAATCCAACGTTAAATTTTCTATTAATTTGAATGATATAGCGAGCTACATCATATTAGTATTTTTCATATAATATGTATGAAATTTATTATTTAATAAATTTAAAATAACTTATAAGGATATGACTTAAAAAAATTTATAAGGTCATGATTAAATATTTAATTTTACAAAAATTAAAATTTTAACAACAATAAAAATAGAACATAAATTAAATTTTATAGAAAATTTGCAAATGTTTCTAACTTATAACTGCGTAAAGGGTAAATTTGAATTTTAATACTTAAAATTTTAACTAATTGATGAAAACGCTCCTATGGCTTTTTATGTTAAGTAAGCTATTGAAAAAGTTACCCACTAAACATCTTTTATAACTGTTTAAAAAGTCAAATAACTTATATAGCTAATTGATTGTCTACCGAAAGAGTTCATAATCATTGCTCTAGCTTCAAATGTAGTCCGCCGAAGCCAAAACTTGGTTTCAATACACAATGTTGTCCGCTGGTCTAGCCCTACTGTCGGATAAGTGAAATGCAACTTTAATGCAGCCATTCAATCAGGCCAGGGAACTACGTTGTATGGTATAGTGATCAGAGGTGCAAATGGTCTTTTCCTTAATTGTTTGTCTGATTTTGCTATCTCAAACTATACATCACTTATAGCCGAAGTCACGGCGTTCAAGGAAGCTCTATCATGGTTAACACATCTGAGTTTTATCTCTGTGGGGGTGGAAGTAGACTGCCTTCAGCTAGTGCAACGTTTCCACGGTGCACATTCGGGCATCAATGAGTTGGGAATTGATATATGACCTAACACGTGAGGTTGTGACATTAAACAACGTTTGCAGATGTCAGTAGGTGAGTTATGAGTATCTGCATAAACACAAACGCACACTGTGGCACAGAAAATGATAGATGGAAGAAATTGAATAGCAGGGCAGTGAAGATCTGTTGTTTCCATTGTCTTGGCGTATGAAATAGAGACGTTGGACTGTTGGAGTTCGTACAGTATTATTACTGTTCGTCAGAACTTTTACTTTACCACAATAAACAAGCGTTGGATTTTTTGGTCTTTGCCTAATTTTACTTCTTTTTTCTAAACAATATTTTTATATTAATTGCTTTAATAATTATTTTATTTGTTTAAGTGATATCTTATTCTTATCATAATAATCATATCTAATTACCTAAAAGTTAATAATTTTATAAATCATTGATTTTTTGATAAATTATTTATAAAATATAACATGTTTGAGTTAATTATTTTAAAAATAAGTTATATAATAACTAAATATGATTAATTTTTTTTCTTATTATCATTTTTAATATTTAATACTCAATATAACATAACTATTAACTTTATTCAATGCTATACCAAACAATCATAATTAGTAATTCCACTCCTATTCCGATTCTTTTTTTTTTAAATTCTGATTCTTTCATTACTGATTATCAAATGAGACCAGAAATAATAGATTTATTAAGTTTATAGTAATTTATTAAAATTCAAATAATTTAAATTTAATAGATAATATTAAACTATTTAAACTTAGATGAATAATTGGAATTTTGTATGTAAGAAAAATAGTGGAATTAAAATAAGAAATGATATTTGAATTTAATTATGCATGCACTGTGCATGATATCATTTTTTTTTTAAATTTAAGGTTTAAAAGAAGAAGCTGAGGTTCAAATCATCTTCAACTTTGTCTCTCCTTTTAAGGCCAAAAAGGTAAATGCATACGTAGAAAGGCTTGCATTTGATTACATTTTCCTCTTACAAACCCATAAATTAATCTGTTCTGCAGTAAGGCAACGGTAACATCTTGTCAGGCAGTTCCTACTTTAGGGGGTAATTTGGGAAACATGCAAAAAAGTTAACGGAAACTTTCGGCTTCCTAAATTTCGGAGGCAAAACCATACAACAGAACAGTCTCTGGCTTGAGGGAAAAAAGATATTCACTTTAAAAGCTTCTCTACAAAAGGAAAAGCTTCGACCTTTAGTGGGCTGCAAATGAAGTGCCACTTCAATCTCTTTAATATTTTGTAGTCTCTGTTTTCCAATCTCTGCCGCCTACTTTATTCGTTTAAAGTTTTTTACTTTTTATCTCCTTTTGTCTGTTCCGGTGAGTCAATCAAGTTGCATTGCTTACATTGATCGGACAAAGACAGGATACCACCGTCTCGTCTCTCACAAGTTCAATTCTTTAGTAGATACCCATTTGAGGTTAGAGTCAAAAGAGTAGTTTTCAGGAGGGTATAGCTAGGCAATGGCGGAAGCTCCAAAACCAGAGGAGATAAGTCACCCTCCTATGGATCAACTACAAGGCTTAGAGTACTGTATTGACTCTAACCCATCTTGGGGTACGCTTATTTCTGTTCCTCTTCCGTCCAAAATACTTCTTTCTTGATCATCCTTTTTATTTTACTGTTTTGTTAAGTCTGGTGTGCAAATGTTTGTGACTCGGTTAAATTTGTGTGTGCTTGAAAGCAGGAGAGGCTGTTGTTCTGGGTTTCCAACATTACATTTTGGCATTAGGAACGGCCGTCATGATTCCTTCATTCCTTGTTCCCTTGATGGGTGGTGATCATGTGAGTCAAATAATCGACTAACTATTTTCCCTCCAGGAGTGTCATTCTCATTCTCGTTGATTTATGCTTTTATGCTGGTTGAGTAACCATAAATGGCCAAAGAGTAACACTTGCTTCTTTAACAGACCTGAAAAATGGTCTCTATTTAACTCAATTCCCAATTCTTAGTTTGTCTGATTTGATGGCTTAGGGTGACAAAGTGAGGGTGGTACAGACTCTACTTTTTGTACAAGGCATTAATACCCTACTGCAGACGTTGTTTGGTACGCGTTTACCTACGGTGATCGGGGGGTCTTATTCATTCATGGTTCCCATTGTCTCCATAATTCATGACCCTTCGCTGATGAGTATCCAGGACCAGCATTTGGTTAGTCTAATTTGCTTATCATTACGAGAGGATTGAGATTTACCTCTGTCAATGAGCAAATGTGAACCACTAGTTAATATGCCTTTTTATACTACGAGTTTGACAGTTAGACATGACAAGGATTTCCATATCCAAGTCAAATAAGGGACAAAATTTCAAGCTTCACGATGCATTGAATTTGAGTAATCTGTTTAAGTGAAATCAAACTTCAGCGTACCCAATGCAGAAATCACCATCTCATTAATATCTATCAAAAAATTTCATGTACCTAAAATATGACCTGTAAGTTTATCTTTAAAGGCAAAACTAATGGTTTCATATACATCATAGAGATTTCTTAACACCATGAGAGCAGTCCAAGGTGCCTTAATAGTATCATCAAGCGTACAAATAATTCTCGGGTACAGTCAGCTGTGGGCTATTTGTTCAAGGTACTTACTTTCCATTATCTGTCTCAGTTCATTATTCTTAAGTGGGGAAACAAGTTTCAGCATCAAATGTTCTGCTAATTTGCAAACTTCATTCGTCTCCTTTAAGGTTTTTCAGTCCGCTTGGAATGGTTCCAGTTATTGCATTAGTGGGTTTTGGTCTCTTCGATAGAGGTTTCCCTATGGTAGATGCTTCTTCGTATTCGTCTTTTGTCAAAATATGATGCTGTTTAGGTCTGCTTGATTTTGACTCATCATTTACCTCTTGGTGCATCTGTCAGGTTGGTCGTTGCGCAGAAATTGGCATTCCCATGCTCGTCCTATTCATAACCTTTTCCCAGGTGTTTCAACTTCTCCTTTTAACAGTTAGCTTTTTCTGAACTTTTGGCCTTTTTGGCTCACAAAATCAAACCGTTCAAATTGTGAAAAAGAATAAATGTCAGAATTGGTAATTTATCATCATGCTATCTGAAGTTCATTATTAAGGGACTAAAACATGACTCTACTACCAACAGTCACTGTGAAAATTACTAAGAACTGAATAAATAACCTAATGACATGAATATTTTGGAGAAACAAACTAAGGGGTCGATGACATAAAGAAATATTCGTTGGTTGTCCATATTTATTTGAGGTTGTTATGCCTGTACACAGTACTTGAAGAACTTTCACTTCAGACAGCTGCCAGTGTTAGAACGTTTTGCTCTCCTCATATCGGTCACAGTAATATGGGCATATGCACACCTCTTGACAGCTAGTGGTGCATACAAGCACCGTCCAAATGCTACCCAACTCAGTTGTCGAACTGACCAGGCATATCTTATTTCTGCTGCTCCATGGTGAGGAATTGGCTATTTTGGTGCTAGACTAAACATGGTAGAATTTTGAAGAGGAAAAGAAAACTAGTTCCAAAACAAATTTCTCATAAAAGACTATGCAAGTTGCTATAATGCTTGATTTAAATATGTTTCAATTATTTTCAATTTACATAGAGGTTTTGGTTCAGGATAAAAGTTCCATATCCTCTTCAGTGGGGTGCTCCTATATTTAATGCTGGTCACTGCTTTGGGATGATGGCTGCTGTTATTGTCTCACTAGTTGAGGTATTCATGCAATCTAGATAACCGATCAAATTTGTAGGCTAGCGAAAGTAATTAATGTCTTCTTCAACAGTCAACTGGTGCATACAAGGCTGCATCACGTCTAGCAAGTGCCACACCACCTCCAGCTCATGTTCTTAGCCGTGGTATAGGCTGGCAGGGCATTGGGATCCTACTAGATGGACTCTTTGGAACATTGACTGGCTCAACAGTTTCTGTGTAAGTATTCTAGATATCAACTGGGGGGGATGTCTACTCAACAAGAATTGAAATAACATTCCACCACAACAGGGAAAATGTGGGCCTGCTTGGGAGCACTCGTGTTGGCAGTCGCAGGATTATTCAAATATCAGCTGGTTTTATGATATTTTTTTCAATGTTAGGTGCGTGGAGTTAACACTGTTTCTGTTGTCTGAGTTTACACCTCTTTAGCTCATTTTCTTATGCTTTACAGGAAAATTTGGGGCTCTGTTTGCATCAATACCGTTCACCATATTTGCTGCTGTGTATTGTGTTATGTTTGGGTTTGTTGGTAAGAAATTGCAACTTCTTTCAGTCCACTTTCTGATCCTTTATAGGAATTTATTTGCATCTGATTGTCGTTATGCTATTCTCAGCTTCAGTGGGGTTGTCATTCTTACAATTCACTAACATGAACTCATTGAGAAACCTTTTCATCACTGGTGTTTCATTATTTCTTGGTCTGTCGATCCCGGAGTACTTCAGAGAATACACTGTAAAGGCCTTTCATGGTCCTGCTCATACCAGAGCTGGATGGGTAAGTTGACTAGCCTGTACAGAGATTTGCTCTCTTCTGCCTATACTGTACTTACATAAAAGGTATGATGAGTGGATTATGAATTACCGACAGTAGTTCATAACCACTCCAATCACTTGCAAAAGTATGTTATAGTTAGGAAAGAACGGAACTTGGAGAAAATAAGAATATGTCAATTGGTCAAATAATATGAAGCATACTTTTGCAGGATTTTGTGAGATGATTACTTTTTCTGTTGTTTAATGGTGCAGTTCAATGACTTCCTGAACACAATCTTCTTCTCGTCACCAAGTGTTGCATTGATTATTGCTGTTTTCCTAGACAACACATTGGATTACAAGGACAGTGCCAGAGACAGAGGAATGCCTTGGTGGGCTAAATTCCGGACTTTTAAAGGAGACAGTAGGAATGAGGAATTTTACACCCTTCCTTTCAACCTTGATCGGTTCTTCCCTCCATCTTGATTATTGAAATGTAGCTATCTTGCCATGAAGGATGTTAGAGGAAAAGCATCATTTTCCATATAAGGATCTTTGAGGTGGTTGAAATTAATAGATATAGGGAGCAAAACTAAAGATACATATGTTTTGCTTTGTGAAAGAGGACAAACTTCATCTTCTTTTTTATTTTTTTCCCTTCCCTTGTTGATTCTATGTATATGGGTTCAGATTGCTAAGGTTGATAAGAATAAACTAGATTTTTTGATCCCTTAGTTCCATTTGGGTCATATTCCTCTATAGTGAGTGAGGCGGAGTAAGATTTCTGGGGAACCTGAACAGAGAAGTAAGAAATTTTAATCTGTTGTTACTGATCACACCGAAGAAAGACACTATTGATGGTTTTAGTCCACTAGAATGTATGCATAATACCGAGAATCTGCCAACTTAACCGCCAAGATATTGACTAAGCTTTCAGAAGTTTGTTTTGTTTTGATTTTCTGTTATTATCCAATTTAGTGCTTCTTGGAGAGATGGTAACTATCTATCCATTGAAGGGTCAATTTGGTGGTCTTTCTGTTGATTTGATCAACGAACT
This sequence comes from Erythroxylum orinocense, assembly GCA_025531955.1. NCBI lineage: Eukaryota > Viridiplantae > Streptophyta > Magnoliopsida > Malpighiales > Erythroxylaceae > Erythroxylum > Erythroxylum orinocense. The sequence continues at coordinate 33,456,799 of JANZLX010000002.1, forward strand.
TCTAAATTTTCGAACTCAACTAGTTTTTGAACATCTTACTCTGATGCTGCTTTTAAAAGTGTCTTTTCATGAAATTCATTTTCTACTTGTAATGCAATCTCTAAACCTTTTTATGAAGTAAGTCCATCAACATATTATAAGAAGAAGAATAAGATTTTGATCAAATATTGTGGTTTCTTTGTTATTATACATCACATCAACGACAAGACTTTCAAATATAGAGAGGTTGGAATAAACCATTGCCTTCTTAGCCCATTTCTTTATTAGCGCCTTCAACTTAATTGTGGTTGATGAAACTTGATTCACTAATAATAACCATTGGCTTGTAGCTCTCAACATTGCTTTTGTTCTTTCTAACAAAGCTCTGTTCTTAGACTCGACCACTCTATTTTACTGAAGAGTGTATATGATCACTATCTGTGGTACGGTATCTTGTACGTTAAACCGCAACCACTCAGATTAGTATTGTCCGCTTTGGCCGGGGTTCGATCCCCTAACCTCACAGTTTTGTTGCGTTGAGACACACGCCTCTTACTATTGAGCTAACTAATCTAAGTGGTTGCGGTTTAGCGTACAAGATACCGTACCCAACCACACCAAAGTTCATCACCGATATACTCTCCTCCATTATCAATATGCAAATACTTTATTTTTTTAACCAAAACATATACGATTTTCTTAATAATGTATACCTAATACCTCGTAGGATAACCATCAATGATAGACACAAAGTACTTTGCTCCTCTTAGGGATAGAATTGGCGCTAGCTACATATTAGAGCGAACTAATTCAAGTACAATCTTGCCTTTGAATTTGATATAAATTTTACACAATAATGCTTATTTATAACACAACAATAACAAAAGGGTAGTGATACTTATGAGTCTAAGGAGTGGCTTTTGCTTAGCAAAGATTCTCATTCCTTATTTAGATATATGTCTAAAATTTTGATATTATAATATTGAAGATCTTTCACTTAGACTACTTAAAGTGACTGATGCTTCTAATTCTAACAATGTCTCTTCTCTTAACCTGTATAAGTTTGTACCTATCTTCTCTCCCTTCATAGGTATAAGTTAATGACAATTTCTAATTTTTGGCCAAGATAATCTAAACATTCTAGATACAAAAATTCTCTTTTAAACCCTTCTATAAGTCATACCTCCAGAAAAGTATAAATTGTACCTCATACATCTTTAGTTTAATGGTTCCAATAACAACAATATTTAGAGGATAATCATTAAAAATGTATGTAGATCATCTTGAAATAAGTTTATAATGATGAAACCATTTTCTTTTAGAGGAGATGTGAAAAATATCTTTTATGTCGAAGATTCATAAATTAAGTAGTGACTTTTTGCTTTCAATTATTGCTGTAGCTTCACAACACAAACCATTACCATCATCTGAAGTACTTGTAAAATTCTCTTAAATATTGAAATTTTCTTTTATAAATTCCAGTAATCTTTTATTTTAGGTGACCTTTCTTGTTAAAATTATAGCATTGAAATTTTTCCTTACATCTTGATTTTAATTGATTGTAATTTTAGCTCCCACTTTGGTGATATTCTATTTATCTCCCTCTTGTCACTATCAAGGCTTCATTTATTTTTCTTCTTTATTCTTATGTTCACTCCCTTCCTCTAGAATTACAATTATAATATCATCAAAGAAGAGTAGATTTCCTTTAAAAAAAGAGTAGATTATAAGAACATTATTAGTTAAGCTGATAATGAGTTGATCATATGAATCTAGTAAGCTTTGTAGTAGTAAGTTTAACATGTTCATATAGAACTAATATATAACTCAACGACATGAGCCGAGAGAATAGTATAGTCAAAATAATAATATGCTTAATCACTAAAGTGAATTTGCACATTCAAATTGCGTACTTGATTATGAAAGCAACAATTCAATGCTTATATTATAAAATAATACTTGGGAGTTAGTTCCAAAATACTCTTAATTGGTTGTAAGTGAATTTTTCCCATCAAACAAAATCAAATGGTTCTATAGACAAGTTTAAAACTTCTTTTGTGTTAGAGAATTTTTTGTTAGAACTAGGGTGACATTATTCTAAGACCTTTAGTCCTGTCACCAAAACTCTAATGGTACAAATTATTTTGTGTCTTGCATTATCACAAAACTAGCCCTCACATCAATTAGATGTAAATAATGTGTTTTTGTATGGAATACTATATAAAGATGTGTACATGATGCAAGCCCTAGGCTACCTTCGTCCTCACTCTCTGTGACTATCATTTTATTTGTGAACGAGTCCTTAATAGGCCAGCAAGATATTCTTGTAGGTCGTACTGTGATTGGCGTGCAGAGGCACATCAGTATCATCAGCTACACTGCACTGCCATGCACACAGAATGTCAAAATTATAATTTTTATAACGTCATTACATTATCATTCATTCTCGTCCACAATCTTTACATGTGTCATTTTCTGGTCTCATCGATTCAAGAAACCATTCAGGTCTGCCAGTCATCAGACGTTGCCTCTCAGGGAGAGAAAGTGACAAGGAGGGATAGATGGTTAATAATTAATTTCCTTTTCCATTTTGCAAGTTTTTACATGAAAAAGTTGTGACGTTGACCCCCATTTAAGTCATCAATGTGACAGTAGCTATAATGTTTCTGCTTTATGTATTTACTTATGCAAATTATTCAATTCTTTATACTTCTGCAGTTCCTAGGCCTTCTTCTTAAAACTGGCAAGTTGAAGTTTTTACTGGTAGAAATTTTCCAGATGTTGGATACCAATTAATTACAATTTTATAGTTTTAATAAATTTACGGTTGAGTAAATCGAATTCGATCCAATTAGAAGATAATAAAGTAGCCTGATAAAAAGATCTGATTTAATAGGCTAAAGTTTGACTAAGAAAATAGGTCCTGATTAATATGGGTCGGACCTGTATTGGGCTATGATAGAGAAGTGTCAGTACGTAGGAGAGATCTTATTACATACCCCAGGGTCCCGTGAAAGGATAAAAAATAAAGGTAATGATGAATACTTAGATTCGGTTCCATCTTTGATTCCGATTCCGAGCTTCAAATGCCTCCGAATCTCCCGGGTCCTTTAGCGGAAAATGCTCACCGACTCATGGGCAAGGCCTTTCTACAGTTTCCTCAAATCCCGAGCTTCCTTAACGGGTCTGGAATCTTATGCTCGAGAATCCTCTTCTTGAGTAACTGCAGGAGACCTTACCTTATATAGCTTCCATATCGGGCTTCCCCAT
>JANZLX010000002.1:33465678-33477769 GCA_025531955.1 Erythroxylum orinocense
ATGATAATTAATTAATTTAAAAATATAATGTATTATATTATAATTATTACACATAATAGTATAATTACAAAAGAATAAAAACATGATAATAAAAACAAACATAATTTTGTTTTCACTTTTTTTAAGAAATCTCAACCAAACAGGTTTTTGTTTTCAGTTTTTATATTACAAATCTTAACCAAACAGGTTTTTGTTTTTCTTTCAACAAAAAACAAGAAACAGAAACGAAAAACAACAACAGAAAAACAGAAGTGGAACCAAACGATCCCTAAAAAAACACTCAAAATTTTAGAATTCACTAAATTGTCCCTTGGGTTATTTTGGGTTTCAGGATCTCGTGAATTCATGAAGTGAGTTTTTTTTAATTTTTTGGATTTATTACATTAGTAATAAATAAGATTTAACTTTAGAAAAATCATGTAAAGGTAATTAAAGCCAATTTTGAGTGAAATTTCATACTTTGGTCTAGAAATAAAAGAGGTACATATGATTTTGGTATCTCATGTGGTATGTTTATTATTTGGTATTGTATGATTACCACTTCGATTGAGATTTTTCTTGTGATAAAGTCTCAAATAAAGTTAATTGATGATGTTTTCAACACTGGTATGTGACAATGAGAATGTGCATAAGGATTAAATTCGGTCATTTAATATATATTTTTATATTATTTAAATATTTATTTTAAGAGAATTTAAAAAAGTTGTAGTTGTATTTTTTATAATTCATAAATTATAAATTATAGCATAATCATTTATGGTAAAGTGTAAGACAGAATTACCTATAAATTGTACAAAAATATTTATATAAAATAAATGATATAAAATACGAACCAATATGTATTTATTAAAATATGTAGCTATGATAATCTTGTCATAATTATTCCCTGTAAACAAGTGAATTCAATTTTAATTTTGTAATTTTATTATAACAATTAATTGTAATGTAAATGCAAAAAAGTTATTATCTAATTACAATGAATTTATTTCAAATATTATTTTTATGTGTTTAAAAAATTATTATTATTTTTAATATGATTTTTTTAAAATACGTTTATTAAGTTTATAATATAATATTTTCAAGCATTTGATGTTTTTATAAATTATGTACAAAACTCTTAATTGATGTAGTTGTTGTACTTTTAGTTATTGTTGATTGTTTTTACTTGTATAGTTGTATAAATATTATTGTCTTTTCATATTATATCTATTATTAAACAATCATTGTAAAATTTTATATTTTTATTACATATGTTAAAAGAAATTAATTAATATCATGATTACTCTTAGCACGTTTAAACTTTTTTATTTTATTTTTCATATTTGCACAATATATACATTATGCATATAAGTATTTATATTAATCTTAAAAATAAATTAATCACTTTAGTAATACTAATGTTTCAATTCCAAAAGAATATATAAGTAATTGAGTTATAAAAACAAATAAGTATAGTATATTATATTGAAAATAACTATTATTTTATTAAAACTACAATACATTTTATAAATACTTTTGATATGTTTTTATAAATTATTATTTTCATTACTTTTGAAAAAAAAATTTTAAACTATTTTTCTAAAATCATTATATTCTAATTAATCTAAATTTATATTCATAATTTTTTCTCCTTTCTAAATTCTAATATTAGAAGATTCATTCCTAAGTCACTCTAATTAAAAGTTTGTTAAGAGTAATTCCTTACTCGAAACCTTGATATAAGTTTTATTTTATCATATTATAAAATAAGCATATTATATTTTATAAAATTTTAGATAAAGGAGAGATTACCTTATTAAGTACGTTGGAACATTCACTGTTGGTTATTTTAAGCATTGGTGACTTTGACGTGCACATGGTCGATGATAAAGGACAGATAATACTAAAAAGAAGAATGAAGGAAGAATGTGACACGAAAAAGAAGAACAAAAGAGTAAAAAGTGTTGTGTGAGTGAGAGTGAAAGTCAATGAACCAATAGTTGGGTGAGAGATCGGGGATGAAGGGAGGGACGCTGCCTACTACGTTGTTTCGTTTAATGAGAAAAAAGACGTCGTTTTTGCTTTCAATAAAACGACGTCGTTTTTGCTTTCAACAAAATGATGTCGTTTTGTCTTATGTTTTAAGTTCTGTTTTATAACTTAAACGACGTCATTTTACGCTTAAAGCACAACGACGTCGTTTTGTCAGTGGAAGAAATAATTTTAAACATACAGAAATTGATGTCATTTTGTTTGTAACTTTAGGCAGGCCACAGGCCAGGCTGCTCAACTCAGGTCATAGCCCGACTCGACCACTTTGGCCCGTGACCTGGGGCCCAACTTGAAGTGGCTCAGGCTATACCCAGCCGACTCGTGGGCCGGTTTGACAGGGCCAAACCCGTTGACTACGAGCTGAGTCGAGCAATTTTTGACATCTCTAGAAACAAACATAGCTAAGGACTTACTAATTAAACAATGTCTCCTAGAGGTACAAGGTATCATCTAATGCAGAGATAAACACCCTAATGAAAGAATTATTCTCCATGAGGTACATAAAAGAAGGGGGAGTAAGGGATTACACTATTAGAATGGTCCACCTCCAGAGTAAGTTAAAGGAGTTGGACATCATCATTCTTGATGCGTGCATTATACACTAAGCTCTGGATACGCTTTCTTTAGAGTTTGGTATTTTGGTTACGATGTGCAATTCCCAGGATGAAGCTTGAGACATCAATACTTTGATTTTTCGATGCATTGTTGAAGAAGAGAAGCTAAAGAACACTGCTCATACGACCATATTAGCAACCAAGGGAAAAGAAAAGTTAAAGCCCTAAAGGTTTAAAGGTAAGAAATCTAAATTCTCTTCTCGTATGAACATTGGTTAATCCAATATTATCTAAAGCTCATATAGATGTTAAGAGTATAAGATGCCTCTTCTATAAGAAGAAGGGACACAAAAAGTCTAATTGCTAGAAATATAAGTCCTGGAAAGAAAAACAAGAACTGTCAGGTATCTCCTTGGCTTCTATGATCCATGAGTGTAATCTTGCTATAGCCACATCAAGTTCTTGGTGGTTAGATTGGAACCTTTAATCATGTTGCCTCTACAATAGTCGGGTTCATACATAGGAGAAAGCCAAATAAAGAGGAGGAAAAACTAATGGTTAGTAATAATGAAAAAGTTTATGTAATGTTTGTAGGGGATGTATGTTTAAAACTTGATATAGGGTTTGTATTTGTTTAACATGACACATTTTATATACCATCTTTTAGGTGTAACTTGATCTCTATATCAGTTTTGGACAAAGAAGGTTATAGTTTTGACATTGACAAAGCAAAACATGTTGGTAATGCCTTCTTATCATATGGATTATATAGAATATGTCTTACCCCTTATGAAATATGTGCTTCTTCATATATTGCTGAACATGTTACTAGAAAGAGACCCCTGATAAAGGATAAGTCATACATATTGTGGTATAAAAGGTTGGGCCACATTTTTAGAGATAGAGTTGAGAGATTGATTAAGGAAAACATTCTCCCAACCTTAGATTTTGATGATCTAGAAACATGTGTTGACTGTTGCAAGGGTAAGTTAAGTAAAATAAAGAAAAAAGGGTCAACTTCTACTTCTGGCTTGTTAGATCTCATACAAACAAATATTTTGAGACCTTATATAGTTACATTGTGTAATTTTGAATATATTCTGACTTTTATTAAAGATTATTCCCATTATAGTTATGTGTTCTTATATAAAGAAAAGTCTAAAGTACTTGAGAAATTCAAGATCTTTAGGCTAAGGTTGAGAACCAATTGGGAAGGTTCATCAAGATTGTCAAATATTATGGCAAACATGAGATTTCAAGATAAGAAAAGGGTTCATTTTTCAGATATGTGGAATTATGTAAAATAATGGCTTAGTTTACTATGCCAGGTATTCTTGAGCAAAATGGTGTGATCAAAAGACATAATCGTACCCTAAAGGACATAATGACTGCCTTGTTTATACTTAATAAAGTCCTAAGCAAATTAATATAAAAGACGAAATTTGAACTCTGGAAAGGTGGAAGCCTAACTTTGCCCACATTCATGTCCGGGGTTGCCTTGCTGAGGTACGTTTATATAATCCTTTAAAAAATAAGTTACATTCTCATTCTACTCGTTGTTATTTTATAAGATATCCTGATCACTCTAAGAGATACATATTTTAATGTAGAGAAGGAAAGCTAGAATTATAGAGTCATAAATAACTATGTTTCTGGAATATGATGTCTATGATGAGGGTGGTCCTCACTTTTCAGATGATAGCAAGACGGATACTACAATTATTTCGTATCCATCACTCATATAGATAGAACTAGTAGATCATGGTCTTGGTACCGTACCATTATAGAAGCAGCAACCCATACCTATGCAAACTGAGGTTCCTAAGGTATAAGAACCAGTTCAGTTAAGAAGATCCATCAGAGTGAGAAGACCTGCTATTTCATTTAATTGCATAGTCTATTTGGGTAAACAAGATTATGATTATTGGACATGTTATTTTGTATCCATCACCCATATAGACAGAACCAATGGATCATGGTCTTGGTACCGTACCATTATAGAAACAGGAACCCATACCTATACAAACTGAGGTTTCTGAGGTACAAGAACCAGTTCAGTTAGGAAGATCCACTAGAGTGAGAAGATCTGCTATTTCATTTAATTGTATAATCTATTTGGGTAAAGATTATGATTATTAGACATGTTGTTGATCCAATTACTTTTTTAGAAGTTGTTTTTGGAACTGGTATTGCTGTCACTTGCAACCAAATTTAAAAAGAAACCAACTTCTGGTAATACAAATTAATGTAGTAGTGGAAAATAGGGGTCGTTCTCACGAGAAATTTTTAACGGTAAAGGTTAGCGAGTGTAAAACGAAAATAAAGTAATGAAGGGGGGGGGGGGGTTTGTAATTCATGTAAATTAATAAATTAGAAATAAAAAATAAAAAATTCACAAAAATAATTGGATCTAAAAATTTAAGAGATAAACCTTAGTTTCGGGTTACCGATGTTATCATGCTAAAATGGATCCTTGATATAAAATTTCGATCATTAATAAACATTCATTGGGGGTATTTTCTCTTAAGTGTAAATGGCTAGAAACATGTTTTCTAACATTCTTATTAAACAAAAACCTAGACACGATCCTAAGTTTAATTGAATAATAGCTTTAAGAATCAAGAAACCAATAAGCAAGATAATACATGTTTTTTTAATGTGAGTACCTTAATGGTGTGTTGCTCAGTTCTGATCAGGACCAGCAAATTTGGAATGGCAATCATGCTGGGGTTTTCATAACCCAATTAGCTTATGGAATTAGCAGAGAGAGGTAGGAGGAGGTAAGTTAGGCTGAGTTGGTGTGGCAACAGGTTGTAAGCCTTAAAGCTGCGTTTTTAGTGTGGTTGGTGATCAAGAACAGGCTGAGAACAAAAGATAGATGGTTTGGTAGTTATGATCCCATTTATGTGTTGTGCAAACAAGCCGATGAGAGTCGAGACCACTTGTTTTTTGAATGTGAGTATTCCAAAGCAGTGTGGAGTCGCATTTTGCATTTGATTGGCATATTACATTCCTCCTATGAGTGGAGTGAGGTGTTAGTAGATATAATACGGGAAACTCGATCAGGGCGGCTAGATAGTCTCATAATTAAGACATCATTTCAGTTGGTGATTTACCACTTATCGAGGGAGAGGAATCGTCAGATCTATAAGCAGCAGGCAAGACATAAATATGAATTAGCGGATAGCATAGTTAACGTTATTAGAGAGGTTCTCAATGCAATTGGGAAGCATGAAGGCATTTGTTTGGTAATGAGACGGAGATGGTGTATTTAGATGATGAGGTTGCTTTTGGGTTGATAATAGGCAGTGGCTTAATAGTTAATGTACCTTTTTTATTTTCCTTAACATAGGATTGTAAATTGTAGTTTTTTGAAGTTTAAGCAATATATTTTATTAAAATTTTCAAAAAAGATAATACATGTACGACATGCAATTAATCAAGTGAATATCTTCTTATAATTTCTGACTCTAACGTAAAAAAGGTAATCCTAATTGCTACTTACGATTAACGAAACTAAATGTCATATTTCATTAATCTAGCTATTGAACGAATTAATCCCTAGTTGCGCACCTAGAAATCAATCAATCCAATTAGAAAAAGTAATTCAGAAGATACTCAATATTCATCAATGAACAAACTTTATTGAAACATCTCACACATAATAGATGATAATATGGTTCCCCTCAACCAAGAAAAGAAATTTAGCTACTTATAAAAAAAGTAAAAATAAACAAAATAATAGCCAAACATAAAGTCTCCATCTTTGGTCTTTTCTTGAAGAATACAAAAATACTAGATGAAAAGTGCAAAAAACGTAGACTAACTATGGCTGTCCAGAAAAGCTTCAAGAAAAGAATACAAAACGTAAACTATCCTAAAAACAAAGGCTGTTGAGAAAACCAAAAGAAGAAAGTGCAGAAAAATGTAAACTACTCCTAAGGGTCTACAAAAACCAGAAAAGAATGCTGGAAACGTAAGGTTATTCCTAATGAAAATCTGTAGAAAAACTATCCTAAACTAAAGCTAACGTGAACAGTCACGTTTTGTGGTGTTTTAAAGCTTGTCGATCCCTCTTTTGCTCCCTCTTTCGTAATTTTGCAATAGATAACGTGTCCCACAATTTTAGGTGGTCGACCTCCTTGATAAAATGGCAATTTGATCTTTAACGTGAACAATCACATTTTGTGGTGTTTTAAAGACTGTCGATCCCTCTTTTCCTCTCTCTTTCGTGATTTTACAACAGATAACGTGTCCCACAATTTCAAGTGGTCGACATCCTTGGTAAGATGACAATTTGATCTTTAAAGATTGTGAAAATCTCGATTTTGAATCTTGAAAACAGATCTGCAGATTAATTTCATCCTTACACGTGCCCATGCTTAGTCACTGAATTTACTGCCAACTTGGAATTTCAGATTTTCTTTGTTTTCTTTGCATCTTTTTGATTCAATTTCATCTCTAAGGTGTTGAAAAATCATCTGAGAATAATTAGAAGACAATTTCATTAATTTTGAATAATAATTTCAACATATTAAGGAAAATTAAATACAAAATAAGCACAAATTGATGACTTAACAAATTCTCCCACACCAAACCTTTGCTCGCCCTCGAGCAAACATGTCAAACCACTACACTCTATCAATTCATCCTTCGTAAGATCAAGTACGCATAATCCATTAACTTGGGTTAGTAAGACTTAAATTGCAAAATACATCATGATCACTTTTCATTGATACAAATAAACACAGTCAAAATACGACATCCTTGTTCAAAAGTAACTATGAACTCAAAGTGAATCCTTCTCACAGATTTCGCTCTTACACTCAAGTGTTTGAGGTCAAAGTGTTTCTCTCAAATCTCTCTCTAACATATTGCACTATCATAGGCTTGCAAATTCACCAGTTATCATTCATTTGGATTACATGGGCTTATAGATCATAAGGACTTTATTAAGGGTTATAATGGGGCTAGGTTCAAAGGTAAGGCAAAAAAATGGCAAAGGTTAATCACAAGCATTCATAAAATACCAAGTAAAGGAACACTCGAATTAAAATTTTAAGATAAACATATGACTACAAAGGGTTACAACTACTCATACTAACTTGTGCTACTATGCTTTGTTCCTTTTTTTTCTTTTTTTCTTTTCCTTTAGCTTGAATAACACTAAACACAAGGAAAACAATAAAAACAAGAGAAATTACTAGCAGCATAATTTAATAAACACATGAGTAGAAGCACCTATAAAAGTATCTCAGAATAAAATACAGAACAAAAGTCCTAAATTACTCAATCCTTCATTTAACTTGTGATAAGGTAAAGCTAATGGAGTTTTTGGGTTTTAATAAAAGGTGATTGATTGAAAAACAAGGATAAAGGCTCAAAAGTGTTAGCAAAAGAAAAATTGATTCAGTGGGTTATTTTTAAGCTAAAGGGTTAAAAAAAACAAGGAAGGCCTTAATCATGTCTATATCCCATGTAATTAAATAAATTCAAACCGGTTCAGTGCAAGTTCTGAAGTTAACATGAATAAAGGAGGATCACACAATTCAACAAAAATAGAATGACATAAAGATGATATCATTTAAAGCTCTAATCCACTCACAGGTTTAATTCAAGAATTCACCTTAATTCCATAAATTACCTAATCACTCAAATGTCAAAATTTTGACTAAGTATACAAGATCAGTTATTGCAATTAATCCGCATGTTTCACTTAAAACTCATGTAGCCAAATTTAATTTCATGCACACACCCAATCTTATCCAAACTAATATGATAAAGCTTTATAGCTTAACATGCATAACCACATGCAAAAATCAAAAAGAGGCACACACATATACTCCAATTCCTCCCCCCACACCTAGAATGGGCATTGTCCTCAATGCCCAAAAACAATAAAAGCATAAAAGAGGGATGAGAACATAAGTACTCCCTTAGATTGAAGACGCCATATGCAGCTTTGAAATGAATGATTGCAGCTTCCTTTTCAAATGCCTACAAACAAAACAAACCAAAGAAAACAAGTGAAACACTCAAAGCAAACACTCAAAAAATATGCATAAAAGAGAAAAACAAAAACATACGGATGGGGTGCCTCCCATAAAGCACTTATTTAAGGTTAGAAGCTTAACCCTTGGCATATGTACATCATCCATTATCAAATGGATGCTTGAGCCCAACAGGTAGCATGTTCAGACTCCATGAGAAACCTAGAGAAACTTTCCTCGAAGTAGGCTCTTTATCAGCACAATGCCTCGAGGCTTCTGAATAGTAGAATTTCATCATTTTACCATCATACTCTAATGTCCACTCGTCTTTTTGGGCATCGCCCTTCTCACACCAAGATGGTCTCTATAAGAGTAAAGCTAATGGTTGTGGAGACTCAACATCTTGTTTGCCACCTTCGGTCTTCAGCTCGCTTGCCTATAGCTCTTTTAACTCATATATGATTAATGACTTTTATTCTTCTTGATTCTCTTCTTGTTCTTCTTCTTCTTTTACCTGTAAACAATTAGGAAAAGGAAAAGAAATTTAGTTAGCGATAACATGAACTACATCACTTACCTTAGAAGGTTGCACATCCTCCATCTTTTCTCGAACCATAACCTCTTCCTCTTCTAACTTCGCTTGCTCTTCCTTTATTGTTTATGGGTTCTCCAAATGATCTCCACTCTCTGAAGGCATGCACAACTCCCCTGCATCACTCTCATATTGGCTAAAAATTCTTACAAACACTAGGGCTTCCATTCTCTCCGCTAAGTGGCTTAATTGATCTTCCAAGGTCTTCAAGCTACTCCTCATTGCCTACTGGAATTGAAGAGTGCTCATCATCAAACTCATTACGATCTCCTCCAAAGACATCTTATTAGCTTATGGTGGTGGTAGTGGTGGTGGAGGTGGAGGTGGGGGCTTTCGCTCGCAGTAAGACTACTCTTTATAGTAGCTTGGTGGAGAAGCGAATCTGTACTGTATATCCTGCAAAAAAAAAGACGTAAAAAAATGAGCAAACGTCACATACCTTAGCTTGTTGGTCATCCCTCAGTACTTACACAGCTAAGGGTATGAAATGTGCCACTTGATGTCAAATCTGGAAGTAGCAACAAATGGAAACTCATTATCATAATAAGGATAATATGAAAAATTAGAATCACAAGCATACTTATAGTGAGCCATGCTGCTAAAAGATCGAAAAATCATAAAAAGCTGTGAAACTAAAACAAACAAAAGACAAGGTAACCAAGAGCAACGGATCTAAAAACAAAAACGAAAACATCATTAAAAAAATTGTTAAGAAATTCCCCTCACCTGCAACCAAATTTAAAAAGAAACCAACTTCTGTCAATACAAAATAATGTAGTAGTGGAAAGTAGGGATCATTCCTACTAGAAATTTTTAATGGTAAAGGTTAGTGAATATAAAACAAAAATAAAGTAATGAAGGGGGGTTTGCAATTCACGTAAATTAAGAAATTAGAAATAACAAAAATCATAAATTAACAAAAATAATTGGATTTAAAAATTTAAGAGACAAACCTTGGTTTCGGGTCACCGCTAAAATGGATCCTCGATATAAAATTTCAATCATTAATAAACATTCATTAGGGGGTATTTTCTTTTAAATGTAAATGACTAAAAACATATATCCTAACATTCTTATTAAACAACAACCTAGATACGATCGTAAGTTCAATTGAATAATAGCTTTAAGAATTAAGAAACCAATGAGCAAGATAATACATGTACGACATACAATTAATCAAGTGAATATCTTCTTAGAATTTCTGACTCTAACGTAAAGAAGGTCATCCTAATTGCTACTTGCGATTAACAAAACTGAACGTCATATTTCATTAATCTAGCTATTGAACGAATTAAACCCTAATTGCGCACCTAGAAATCAATCAATCTAATTAGAAAAAGTAATTCAGAAGATACTCAATATTCATCAATGAACAAACTTTATTGAAACATTTCACACTTAATAGATGATAACATGGTTACCCTCAACCAAGAAAAGAAATTTAGCTACTCATAACAAAAGTAAAAATAAACAAAGTAATAGTCAAACACAAAGTCTCCATCTCTGGTCTTATCTTGAAGAATACGAAAATACTAGATGAAAAGTGCAGAAAACGTAGACTAACTATGGGTGTCCAAAAAAAGCTTCAAGAAAAGAATACAAAAACGTAAACTATCCTAAATCAAAGGCTGTCGAGAAAACCAAAAGAAGAAAGTGCAGAAAAATGTAAACTACTCCTAAGGGTCTTAAAAAACCAGAAAAAGAATGCTGGAAATGTAAAGCTATTCCTAATGAAAATCTGCATAAAAACTATCCTAAACTAAAGCTAATGTGAACAGTCACGTTTTGTGGTGTTTTAAAGCCTGCCGATCCCTCTTTTCCTCTCTCTTTCGTGATTTTGCAGTAGATAATGTGTCCCACAATTTCAAGTGGTCGACCTCCTTGATAAGATGGCAATATGATATTTAAAGATTGTGAAAATCTCGATTTTGAATCTTGAAAATAGATATGTAGATTAATTTCATCCTTATACGTGTCCACGCTTAGTTACTGAATCTACTGCCAACTTGGAATTTCAGATTTTCTTTGTTTCTTTTGCATCTTTTTGATTCAATTTCATCTCTAAGGTGTTGAAAATCATCTGAGAACAATTAAAAGACAATTCCATTAATTTTTAATAATAATTTCATCACATTAAGGAAAATTAAATACAAAATAAGCACAAATTGACGACTTAACAGAAGCCCCTGTAGATTTGTGATGAGATGCAATCCTTAAAGTATAATAAGATATTAGGTCTAGTTGATTCGCCTTACAAACTTATCATTTGTGAGTCGGTTTCAAGACCAAAAAGGACTCTCATGGTAATGTTGAGCAGTTTAAAGCTTGGTTAGTTGCTAGAAGATTCATTTAGAGATAAGGAATTGGCTTTAATGTCACTTTTTCCCCTATGTCCTTTAAGGATACATTTAGAGTGATCATGATAATAGTAGCCCATTATGATATAAAGCTACATCAAATGGATATTAAAAATGCTTTCCTAGATGAAGACCTTTATAAAGAGGTCTATATAGACCAACTTGAAGGATTTCAGGATCAAGAAAAGCCTAACAAGGTTTATAAATTGGAAAAATCAATATATGGTTTGAAACAGGCTTCCAAACAGGGGCACCTTAAGTTTGATGAGGTTGTTACCTTTATTGACTTTACGAAAAATAAAGTTGAAAGATGCTTATATTACAAGGTCAGGGGGAGCAAAGTTATCTTTCTACTTTTGTATGTTCTTGATATCTTGCTTGCATCAAATGACTTGTTGGATCCCAAACTTTTCGTAAAAGATTAGAACTATTGAATGAGAAATTTTGATGGTTAGTCACGACTTAAGAACAAATGAATGAAGAATTTTTTAAACAAGAAATGATAGACAAGAGTAAAGTAGGGAATACGAAATGTGGAGAGATTCATGATTTGCTATGGTGTTTTTG
>JANZLX010000002.1:33482361-33495897 GCA_025531955.1 Erythroxylum orinocense
CCGAAGATATTGCAGTTGGATGCATCTATTTTTTCGAAAGTGGTTGAGAGGTTTCCAATAGAAGGTGGGAAGACTCCTGTAAGATTATTTCCATTTATTAGCAATACTCTCATATGTCTGCAATTTGTCAAAGATGTCATGAAGTTCAACTCAGGAACCGACTGGTCATGTGTCAGATGGTTACTGTCGAGGCCAATATACTCCAGAAATTCAAGGTTACCAAAGGTCATTGGTATGGCACCAGTTAACAAATTCTCACCCAGGTCTAGAAGAACAAGACTAGAAGCATTTGAGATAAACTTTGGAATTATATCATCAATTTGATTTCCTCCTAAAAGAAGATGTATAAGAACAGGCAGATGCAGCCCTAGATCAGATGGAAGATTGCCCGACAGGCCATTTGCAGCAAGCGAGAGGACTTTCAATGTGGAGCAGTTGAAGATACTTGGGGGGATTGGACCGCTTAGGCTGTTAACTGGCAATGTCAAGAGCTCCAGATACTGAAGATTACCTATATCTGCTGGAATATTACCTGTCAAGATAGTAGCAACAGGAAGTGGTAGTGTCAATCTGGGGTATCCTCAGTTTACGTTGCATGTATAATACGGCATTATGATATTGCCACTTGACATGAAAATGAAGTTCACCGAAAAAGCTTGCTTTAATGGTTACCGATGTGACCTTTGAGAGTACATTCAAGTCAATAGCAGAGTTGATTTCTTGTTTCAAAATAGGGACAGAATCTGAATAATCATTAAGTTGGTTATCGAGGGTTTAATTCCATGCAAGTTGAAAGGAGACTTAAAATGCATCCAATCATATCAACAGAAAAAGTGGTTGCTCTTAAAACAAATAGCATCAAAAGTACCTGTAAATCTGTTCAAACCAAAACGCAGTTGCTTTAACATTGTACAGTTTCCCATATCTCTCGGTATGCTTCCCTCAAAAGCATTGCCATAAAGAAACATGTGCTCCAGACTTGGCAGACGACGACAAAGATCCATTGGGAGAGTTCCATACATGCTATTATTCGAAAATATAAACTCTTGTAAAGAAGATATGTTGAAGAGAGTGGAGGGAATTGAACCAGTTAAGTTGTTGTCATTCACAGCAAATTCGACCAAGTTATAAAGATTTCCAACCTCCCATGGTATTTCACCTGTAATAATGAAAATCATTACTGTTTACTGCTCGTTTCAAAGTCAAGGTGGGCACGTTTGAAGTCAGGAGTGACCTCAGAGAGTAAGGGTTGAAGCTTATCCACAAAAAGATCAGCCTACTTGATGTCAGGATAGAATCTTGACGTGACATTCATCTCGTAAATTTACGTGCGAAGTCTTTCCTTAGCAATCTTGAATTTCTTCTGTACTTTTAGAAATTGTTTAACACCTATATATATATATATATATATAATATAATATAATATAAATAAATAAATTTTAATACTAGAATTATTTATATTTATTAAAAATTAAATAAATTACAAATTTGTAAAATTTTATTTCTAAATTAATATTATTTATTAACATATATTTAATTTTTAAAACTATTATTATTATTATTATTATCTATAATTAAATATTTAATGTTCAAAAATTATATTTCATAAATAAATATTTGAAAATATAAATTTATTTATTTTTAAATTATCAAATATTTTATTGAATAATTATCATATTTGAAATTATTAACTTTCCAAATTAATCTTATTTAAAAATAAAAAGAAACCAACAAAAGAAAATAGAAAATATAAATTCAAATAAAAACAGAAAGTAAGAAACAAAAGCTTCTTTAACATTACCTTGCAAGTAATTATGACCAATATCGAACACCTCAAGCATGGTTACGTTGCCGAGTTCTCTTGGTATGCTTCCTCCGATCTGGTTTACGCGTAGTTTTAAGACTCGTAGCATCGCGCACCTCTCTATGCTCGTCGGAATTTGGCCAGATAGTTTGTTAAACGGAATTACTAGCTCTTCAAGCACTGGCAAGTTGTAGCATAGATCCTGTGGGAGACTTCCTGACAGGTTATTCGATGCCAGAGAGATTGCCTTCAACGAAGATATGTTGAAGACTGACGAAGGTACGGAACCTGTTAGCTGATTATCAGTCAGGTTCAACAATTCCAACTGGAACAGAGACCCTATCTCTTCAGGAATGTTTCCTCCAAATCCATTTCCTGCCAAGTTCATCCATTTCAGTCGTCTCAAATCACCCAGTTCAGAGGGTAATTCTCCACTAAAGCTATTGTTGCTTATGTCCAAAGCTACGAGGAATGAGAGGTTTCCAAGGTACGGTGTGAGAGACCCAGCGAGGCCCATGGTGGGAAGATTCAATGCCGTGACCCTCCCATGGCGAGGACTGCAAGAGACACCCAACCATTCGCAAAAGGAAGTGGCAGTGGACCAGTTAGTGGACAAGATGTTATCATCAGGATTTGTCTGAATTGCAGATTTAAACGCCAGAAGAGCTGTTTCGTCTGATTTCAGAGAAAGTCGGCTGACAATGGCGAGACAGAGAGAGCAATGGAATAGGAAAAAGAAAGCTCTAAAGAGGCAATCATTTGGCATGGTGATGGCTCACGAGGGAAAGAGTGTTTTGATACAGAAAGTTATGGGATGGACACAATTATTAATAATAGCTTGGGAGATGATAAGTTCCGTCGACTTTCCTGCCGACTTGCGAGGTGGTCCGTGGGAACACCAAACATAGTCAAATGTTGACTATCGTTAATGAAACTAGATCTTCAGTATCTTATTCTGTCCCATAAATTTCAGTTATTTATTTATACGAGTTCCGCGTTCTCATAAATTTCAGTTATTTATTTATGCGAGTTCCGCGTTTATTTATGCAGGATCTATACGGAGCTCACATAAATAAATTGTTGAAATTTATGGAACAAGACATCATAAAATTAGACAGAGGATCTTGTCTCATTGTTAATCCTTCTTATCAATCCTTAATTAATAATTTATTTTTTTGTTTTAACTCCTGCTCTATACTTTTAATAATTTAAGTCAAGCAATTCAAGTTTACCTTAGAGTCAACATTTAATGATAAAATCTTACATTAACTAAGGGTATATTAAAAATATTTTGATTACATGTAAACAAGATATTTTTTAAATATGATTTTATTTAATTTTTTGTTTAAGATAATGTTTTCCACGGTAACAAGAATGTTAGACAAGCCTTCACAGTGATAATGACTTAGAATAGCATCATTGAAAGGTATGTGGCCAACGGACAATTCTCATTCTGATCAGTACAAGTATTGTATTACTATTTTTTCCAACCGATGAACTCTAACTTGGCCTGTGTGCGTATTAACTAATCCATAATATTAGATATCGTCAACAATATTTGACTCATGATGTTAACACCTACCTAACATTCCAACATTTCAGCTTTCCTTTTTCAGAAAAAGACAGGCACAGTTGCTCAGATGAGCAAGGTAACTCGTCTACTCAACTTTAAGTCCAGATTAATTTGAAATTAGCACTTAAATTAATCAGCAGTTGTACAATATCCTTAAGATATACATTTTGTTTAGTAAATTGTTAGGTACTTACATGTCTCACATCAATATATTTTGTGATACATCAATATATTTTGATCACAAATATAATTGATTTATGTCGATATAAAGTAGAGATGATTATGGTTTTCAATATACAATAAAAAATACAAAAGGTCTTGGTCACTTATCTTACAACATGCAAGTGAAAAAGAACTAACAAATAAATTGTTAATGTGAACTAGAATAATCTTATGATAATTAACACTAATTATTTGCATAACATATTATGGTTATTTATAAGATGAACATTATTATGCTAATCATACTACGGCTCTCTGGGTCCATTCACTAATCTTATCCAATACTACCCATTGAGAATATGGTCAACCACAAAATATTCTTATTAAGTAAAAGATATGAATTGTCCTCAAACATTTTTAAAAAAGTTTAAGTTAGTAATTACAGTTATTTATGGTATTTCATTATATCTTAATATTTTTAAAATAATATAGGTAATACCTTAGGTCCTAACAAAGTTAAGTTATTAGCAATTTCTAATATATAGGTCATTGATTTAACTTATGTGATGTCACAGCTAGGCAATTTGAACAAATAATTTTGTTAGACATTAGCTAAATATGTGATTTTTTATCTTAATATTTCACAAAAGGTCCAAATAAGCCCTTACCATTATTAGTATTACCATTTTTGCACCCTATTCAAAATACAATAAGTACTATTTTAGCAAACATTAGAATATAAAGTGGTACTAGAGATAATGGTAAAAGCTTATTTACCTGAAATGTTGAGGTGCAAATAATACCTTTGGTCATTCTTATTATTGTTAAGTTGAGTATTGTGTAATAGTGTGTTGAAGAGATTACTGAATAATATTCAAAGACCAACATTTTTCTTTCCATTTTTAATGATTCTTGTCTTTTAACAATTTATGGGGGTTGATAGTTTATAATCAAATTTTACCATTTTTAGGAAATAAGCTAATCTTGTTGAACATTCATACTAAAGCTATGAAAGTTATATTGGTTGGTTATGACATTAAATATTTGATATTGAGACATGTTGATTTTTTATTTAATGCTCATCATTTATTGCCTAAAATCCAAAAATTGGTATCATATAACCATCATAAGTTCTCAAGCTATATTTTATCTCATTTTTCTCATCTTCTTATGTATTCGTCAAGTTTTACACTCAATTTTTAGAAAACTCAAATTAAATCATTTTTTGGAGCATAAACTACTCATATATCAGTTATGCAAGTGTTTACATATGTTTTGAGCAAGATTTTTCAAGCAAAAAAGGTAAAGAATATAGGTTTCTCGAACCTCTAACAATGGCTTAAATTTGTTGTTTTTAAATCTCCTTTTTAAGCAACTTTTTGTTTAAATTAATATCATGAATCTCTTAATTTTAAAAGAGGAGCAAAATCCCTTTAAGATCACCTAAAATTGCTTCCTCAATGATGAGATATAATCAAGCTAGGGAATAAGTTGTATGACTCGTTTAGAGGTTTAAAAATAAGATATTTATCAGTTTACAATTATTGAGTATTTTAGTTTTATCACTATTGAGTATTTACAATTTTAGCACTGTCTCATATTTATAGTTTTGTCTTTACTACAATTTATAGTTTTCCCACCATCATATATATATACATGTACTAATGCAAGGTAGTCAACTCCATTTGTTAGAATAACTTCCATCGAGTCTCTTGAACTATCACTTTTTTTTATCTTTATACACTTTTGTTTGTTTTCGGAAAATGGGATTTGGCTCAGGATTACCCATTTTTTATTCCAGGGTTTCCCTTTATATATATATATATATATATATATATATGTTAATGCTATGTAGCATTTAAATCTTGTTAACATTTTAATTTTGTTAAATTTGTAATCTTGTTTTACATATAATTCAATATTATGTGCTTATGAACTTACCTCCTGTAAGTATAGGAATTTTATTATTTTTATTGATATTATTTTCTCCTATTGTTGATAAAATTTTCTACTAATATCTATATAGGAAATGAAATGATCTTATTGACAAGTTTACAATTTGGTAGGATTCTTATATTATAGAGGAGATGATCATCATTCTTGCTAAGAAGGAGGATGAAATGAAGAAATGAAGGGCAAAAAGCATGGTAATGGTTATAAGCCAAAACTATGGTGGTTAGAAAAGGAAGCCTCTACTGAAGAATATCAATAATAATAATCCTTTCAAGAAACATAATATGCATAACAAAGGAAAAGGACAAGGAGTGACCTTAGTTTATGTACAAGCAATGAGAATTAGATGAAGCTTTATGTATGTATGAACCTTTAAATGACATTATTTCTTATAATAATGAAAATAAATTACAGCTTTATTTAATGCACATGTGTTTTACAAAATGGGATAAAAGTATACATTGATGTGAACAAACACATTGCTCTAAAGACATTAGATAAACAAAAGATAACTCGTATTGGTTTAGAATAAAATGGGATAAAGTTAGCTACTACATATCGGGACTATTAAAAAAGTAATAAATACAACAGATCATTAGCATTACATATGGGCTACCCTTATTAATTTTTATTACAACTAAGAAGTAATATCTTGACTTCTCATATTGTGCAAAGCAACAAATGCAGGGCATGCCTCTTAGTTGTATACGCTTTGATGTTTGAAATCTCTTATTGTAATATTACAAAATAGCCCTTTTTAACCCTAAAATATGTTAACTAAGATTGTCTCTAAAGTATGACACAAACTTATTAGCAATCCATTGGTAATCAATCTTCTTGCTCTTAAATTTTCTCTCACAAGAGTGAGTTTCCTAAAATGTCTTGATCTAAAATGCATGCCTATCTTATGTAAGACTTACATCTACTATCCACCCATATTCTGTTTAAACTTTACAGCAACTTTTGACGTTTCACTTTTATGTACATATATTCAAATCCCATCTACATATTCAAGTTCTTCAAAGCCTTTCTAAATGTGTTGATAGAATAAAAAAATCACTTTTTAGTTCAAAACGATTATTTTGACTTCTTCTTATTCTCATCATTTGAACTTCCTTCTATACTATCAATGTCTTCGTCTTCGTCATCAACTTCAATATCATTATCCCTTAAATCAATATTCTAAACACTCATACACCACTTACTCATATTAGGTAACTCTTCTTCTATATCACATTCAAATATATTATCAGTAATTTTTTCACTTGAATACTCCAAACCATTGAAATATATTGACTGAATATCATTAAAAGATGGCATCTGACTCATTTGATGCTTTAGGGTCTACTCCAGTAGTTATTGTAATAGGTGTATTTGTGGGTACCTCAATGGTTAGTTTAGTGGCTACTATCGTAGCTTCTTTAGAACCTGCCTCAATGCACAATAGGCCATCATCATCTTTAATTGTCTCAACAGGAATATTATTAAATGTGTATAATTTTAAATAATTTTCCCCATCCATATATACCTCAACAGTCTTTAGTTTTCTTTCTTCAATTGCTTTTATCAACTTCCTAACATCATTAACATTCTATAGTTATCTTAAACCATCATTAAATGACTTAAATTGGAATTTATAGGTAAAATCATATGCTTCTTCATACCCTAACATCTTATTATTGAACATTAAATCAACCAAGGTAATATCTTCTACCTTAAATCCAAAACAATATCTCTCTCTACCTTCATATGTCATTTATGGTTTGAATTTGAAGCATCTACCATAAAAATACTCACAACTAAGTTTAGGGTCTAAAATACTATCCATTTATTCAGTAAAACCGATAACAAAAAGAAAATAGACCCAATATAACAAAATGATCTTATATAGTTATCAATATTAGTTAGCGATATATAATAGAAATGTCCACTGGTTATAATTTAGATGTTATCATCGACTCAAGATTCAATAGTTCAATGAGTAATAATTTAATAATGGTTTAGTTTATAGACATTTAGCTCACTAAAGTACCAAAACTTAAGGATAATTCACATATATCCTCTTCATATGAAATTTTGCAAATTATAACTATACCTAAGATAGTAAGGTGGGGAAGGATGATAAAACTATAAGTTTGGAATGGTATCTTTGATTCAAAAGCAATGCCATTAGGAAATATATGTGTACTTAAGTATACATATATTTGCTTGATGTTCCATGAACAAAGAGCCATCATTTGTTTCTCAGTAATTAGGATGTGCATAATTATTATATTATTGATTTAGATGCATCTGTTTACCTTTTATAATTTTGATAGCTTGAGGGGGATACGCTTGATAGATTTCACTAGATAATACTACGCAGGTAGAAGAACTTATAAAGAACTTGAAGTAGAACTTCAAAGAAAATCGAGGAAATTGAAGGAGATTACTACAATAGTAGAAGATGAAGCTAAAAATGCAAATCTAAAAGAGAAGTTATAAAGTCTCTAACAGATAGGTTGTACTAATGCTTTTAAAACTATAAACATTTTCTAGTGATGTATTTTACTATGCTCTTACAATATGAGATTGGTCAATTTTACAGTATAAACAATTAGTTTGATAAAGCAGTTCGTACGGATAATCGTAAAAATCCAGAACAAAATTAAAGAATGGCATAATCAGCAAAGAAGTTAACCAAAACACCAAAGGTAGACATTTTTGGTGTTGTATTTTACTATACAATTACAATATGAGATTGGCATAAATTTTTAGTGCAAGAATTCAGGTTTGCTAAATTAGTTTAATAATATGCATTATATAGACTGGGGATCAATATCATATATATCGCCAATCAAGGAAATTTTGACAAATGTAATTAGAGAAAAAGTTTATGGATCTTTCGTGTATAATCCTGCATAATCTCGAATGTTATCAGTTCCAGTATGTAGACCAAATAATAAAATGTAAGCAAAGGTTCTCGATTCAAACCAAAAAAGCTAAAGATATAATCTTCGGTCAACTTTAATCGTCTTTCCACTTCGTCAATTGTTCATTTTCTCTATATAGCTGGCACGACACAACTTTAGCCATTTTTTTCTTTCTATGGATGATTTGATCTCGTGTCCCATCATGCTGATTATAGAACAACACTGTATAAAGTAAAATGGGCCATTTTGCTTTGAAAGTTGATTTGGAGAAGGCCTATGATAGGGTCAATTGGGATTATCTGCGGTTTGTGTTGTAGGTCTTTGGTTTTCTTTCTTGGTGGGTTCATCTGATTTTAAGTTCTTTTTCTCAGTCTTCATTGGCTATTCTATGGAACGACAGCCCCTCTGCGTCATTTTCTACGATTCGAGGGCTTCGCTAGAGAGATCCAATCTCTCCTTATTTATTTGTTCTTTGTATGGAAGGTTTGACTATGCTTATTCAGAGAGCACTGATGAGTAAAAAATGGCTACTGATTAGGGCATCTAAAGGTGGGCCAGGTATTAGTTATTTACTTTTTGTTGATGACTTGTTGATTTTTGGTAAAGCTTCAACTAAGCAGGTATTAGGGCATCTAAAGGTGGGCCAGGTATTAGTCATTTACTTTTTGTTGATGACTTGTTAATTTTTGGTAAAGCTTTAGCTAAGCAGGCTAAAGTGGTCTGTGAGGTGTCGAATGTGTTCTGTATGGCGAGTGGGTATATAGCTAATCTTTCTAAGTCAAGAATTTATTTTTCAAATTCTGTTTCTTAGGTTAAGAAGTCCCGGTTACAACAATTGCTAGGAGTAGCAGTTACTTCTGACTTGGGCAGGTATTTGGGTGTTTCGTTGTTGTATGGTCGTACGTCAATTGCTCTTTATAAACATATTGTGAGTTCGGTGGAGACTAGGCTAGCTAATTGGCGTTCTACATTTCTGAGTCCCACTAGGAAGGAAGTGCTTATTAAGTCTTCTATTTCTTCGCTACCTATTTACACGATGCAAACGATTTGGTTACCTTCCTCTATTTGTGGTACTTTAGATTGTTTGGCTCGTGATTTTTATTGGCGTTCATCACAAGATAGGCGTAAGCTACAATTGGTTGGTTGGAATTGGCTTATTTGGCCAAAGAGTTATGGTGGTCTTGCTTTAAAAAGTTCTAGAATGATGAATGTTGCTTTGTTGGGTAAGTAAGGATGGAAGTTATTTTTGAATGATTCTGCTTTGTGGGTGGAGGTGTTACGTCGTAAATATTGTAATAGTGGGTCTATTCCCTTTTTTACTAAGGTTTCGGATTCCAGTTTATGGAAGGGGGTAGTTAAACGTTTTGATTTATTGTTTCCTCTTTCGGTTTGACGGGTTGAGGATGGTTCTTAGATTAGTTTTTGGTTTGATAATTAGTGCTCGGGGGTTCCTTTGGTGAATCATATGGATGGTTTTTCAGTAGGAAAAGAACACTTTTAATTAGCACATATAATTAACGATGGTTTTTGAGATTTTTCAAGCTTACGTTCTACAATTCCAAATCATCTCAGGGAGGTTATTCAGGAAATTCCTTCGCCTTTATTTACTTTGATCTAGGATAATATGTCTTGGAGTTTTTCTTCGAATGGTGCATATTCAGTTCGAGCAGTTTATAAAGCAATTCTTTCGGAAGAGGTTTCTAATGTCCCTGTTTCGGCTATTTTTTCTTGGTTGTGGAAGGTGGCTGGTTTACCGAAATTGAAACATTTCTTGTGATTACTTGGGCACTCATGTCTTCCGACGAATTCTTTATGGTTCTCAAGGAGTTTGGCTACTTCTAATTTGTGTGGAGTGTGCTCTTTATATGTTGAGTGTCCTTTGCATTTGTTGCGTGATTGTAATCGTGTAGTTGTTGCATGGTGGCAGTAGTGGGATGTTCCTGATGATTTCTTTATTGCTGCAGATTTGGTTAATTGGCTAGCTTTGAATCTGTGTGCTCGTGCTATGGGTCCTTTTAGTTTTGCCTGGGCACATTGGTTTTTGGCAGGTATTTGGTGGTTGTGGAAGGCTCGGAACTTATAGGTCTTTCAAAAGGAGCTTATTTTCTTAGCAAATTTGAATGGCTGTATCTTTAAAGTTGCAATGGTTGTATCCTTGACTTCTGATTCAAACCCGAAGCTTCAAGGTGTGAGACGTTGAATTGGTTGGACTGCACCACTATCTGATTTGGTGAAGTTGAATTGTGGCGGCAGTTCTATTGTTAATCTTAGGCTGACTAGTGGTGGAGGGTTGTTGCGGAATTCATTTGGTTGTTGGCTAGGGGGTATTCGTTTCGAATTGGTGTTTCAACTATCTTGTTGGGAGAGTTATGGTCCATTCGGGATAGTTTAATTTTTGCGTGGGATCATGGTTTTAGGCAGGTTGTGGTAGAATCTGATAGCATGGACGCAGTGCAGATGGTGAATTGTAGTGTTATCTCTTCACATCACCTATTTGTTTTGATTGTGGATATTTAAGCTTTACTTGCTAGGAATTGGAGTTGCTATATTAAGCACGGGCTTCGTGAAGGTAATTTTGCAGCAGATTGTCTGGCTAAATTGGGTCGTGGCATTTCTTCAAATTTTCAAGTTTGGGACTATATTCTTAAAGCCCTCTCCTTCATTATATGGGCTGGTGCCTGTGATATTTCTTTTATGAGGTAGTTTTAGTTTTGTCTTACTTGTAACAAAAAAAAAGTGACAAGTTGTGTGGGTTGAATAATCCCACACCACATCAATCGTTACGATAAACGTAGTGCCATGTTACAAAAAAGGACAATCCTTTGAATTTATGATTAGGGTTTATAATGGATGCGAGAGACTGGATGCGAGAGACAGATATTACACAACTAAAGCCATGAGAGGGTTGATAAAATCTCAAACTACAAAGGATCTAGTATACTTAACTCAAGGTAATATTTTGTATTAAATTTGAAATAATTAAGAAAAATGAGCTTTCTTTAATACATTAAAAATATTTTGTTAATTAAGTAAGAAATGATTAATTAATAAAATTGAGAAATTAATCTTTAATAAAGTAATAAATGAAAATTTTTATTTAAATTTTAAATTTTAATTATTTATTTAATATTGGAAGTAGTTTTCTTTAACATTAAAAAATAGTTTTTTAATAAAGGAACAATTATTTCTAATTATATTAGAATATTTTACTTATTGAAATTTGAGAAAGAGTTTCCTAAATAATTGCAAGTAAGAAGAGTAATTTAATAGAAATTGTTCTTAGTTAATTTTATTAAAAGGGATGAAATAGTAGGAAATTTTTTCCAATTAAATACGAAAATTATTTTCAAACAGAATTTAATTTTTATCCAAAATAGGAATTTCATTTAATTAAGAATCAAAATACTTTAATTTAATTTTTTAAATGGTTGAAAACGTTATTTTAAATTTCGAAGGTTATATCAATAACTAAAATTAGACAAGGATTAGTCTAACTTGGCAGAAAATATTCTAATATGTTTAGTCTCCAACCAGCTTGGCCAGTGCACGAAGCTTTTGTTCTTGAATCTTAGTAGGTATAGACTTATACAAAGAATACCCAAGAGACATGTAATTTACTATAGAAACCTGAAGTTGTCAAAAAATAAAAACGTATCCGCGGAGAAGAAGACACCCACAACAGAGAGGGAGAGTAAAGTATTACTATTGAAGACAAACTTGAATAGATAGCAACAGAAACAACTTGCGTATCTAATTACTAAAACAAGAATTTCTTATAAAAACTCTACTGCACAAATAGCGACAGAGTCAGAAATTTAATATAAGAGGATCTGAATATTAATTTTTTTAAATTTTAGGGAGCACAATGCACCACTAACCCTTAAATAACTCCGTTCTTTTATATATTTGTATATATATATATATATATATTATTAAGTACAACCTTAGAAAGGATATGCTGTATCCTTTTACGTACAATGAGAATAAGTAGAAGTCGGTTGGCTCTACTGTGCTGAAAACTTTAACATGATCTCAGAAGCATGTCTATGGATCTGCTGCATTCTACGTAAAACCTCTCTCATCTCGATCCTCATATTGTTGATCTATGTTGTTTAATGCAGCCAGCTATGTTGAAGATTGTGGAGGAGATTGCAAGTTCTGTTAGAGTGAAGAAGAGGATCAAAATGAAGAGTAAACTTTCAGCAGTAAAGAGGAAGTTAGAAATAATGATTTTGGTGGCAATTCAGAAATGCTTAAATTCACAAATTCAAATCCGATTGATTGATGATCAGAGCAGGAATGAAGATCAATACAAGTTAGGCATGGAAAATGGAGCTACATATGATGGAAAATTGAAGAATGCAGAAGCTGAAAATGTGCAGCAAGTGTAGCTGAAAATGTGCAGCAACAGATGGAGAATCGAAACAGAGTTTGGAGGCCTGAAGCAATTTTTCCAGATCTGAAGCAATTACTTTTTACAAGTCAACAGTAACTATTAAGGAAAAACTAAGCTAATGGAGTAGAGTATCAGTTTTTTTATTGTTCCAAAAGTAGAAAAGTTTCAGTTGTTATTTTTACTTTTGCAGCTTTAAACCTTTTAGGTGATACTCTTATCAGCTTTTTGCAAAAATATCAACAGTTGTGTTGTTTTTTTGTACTCACTAACCAATGAGAGGATGAAACTTGTCAAAAATCCTACTCATTAGCTGTTTTTCCTTTTCATTCTAGACCATTGATGTAAAACAAGCAAGGATGGGGTGAAGGGCTAAGTTGAAAAGCTCAAAAACCATCATTCTCGGATGAAAAAAACAGCAGCAGAAAAATTTGTGCAAAAATCTCATTTTCTCCTCTTCATCAGTTTTTACATTTTTCTCTTGCTTTTACTGTTGTTTTGGTATAGATACATATGTGAGCATGTTGAGTTGGGAGAGGAGCTAAGTAGAAGAAGCTCAAAACCATAGTTTTTCTTTTCAGCCCAATGAAACAGTAACAGTAGCTGCAAAATTTCTGAAAACTTCATCTTCTGTTTTTCACCTGATTTCGTGTATTCCTTTGGTTATTACCATTGTTCTTGAGTTGTTGCATATGTGTGTAAGGTGAGTAGCATGAAGGATAGTCTCTAAGAATGGAAA
>JANZLX010000002.1:33515655-33527236 GCA_025531955.1 Erythroxylum orinocense
AGGAACATTTTAGGAATAATATAAAATGCAATTTGAATCTCATAATTATAATCACATTATAATTTCTAATTGCATAATAATTATTCCAGGGATTTTATCTTTATGATTAATAATTAAATAATTAAAATGCACAAAGATAAAGAACACCTTTTATTGAATAAAACAAATTTTATACAATTAAAGTACAACTAAAAAATTGGCTGCAAGGGCATAAACCAACATAAGCCTCCAGGGAACTTGAGAGCTCATCGATGATCATTTCTACCAAGTTGTTAGACTCTTCTATTACACATACCACATTCTCAAAATTATCAGTTAAGGATCTTATTATTTTCTCTACTACTCGACCATCACTCATCACCTCACCATTTCTTTTGAGTTGATTTACCACCATTTGTACCCTTGTAATATAATCGAACACATTCCGACTCTTTCATTTTTAAACATGCAAACTTCCCCCTAAGTGTTTGTAGGCGAACTTGTTTCACTCAATCTACACCTTTGTATGCTTTTTCAAGAATCTCCCATGCCTCTTTTGATGTTATTGTGCTAGTGATCTTCTCAAAACCAAATTCATTAACTACTTGAAAAAGGAGGTAAAGTGTAGTTTTATCTTTCATACGAATCTCTTTCAGCGTCTTTATTTGATTCACCAACATATTACCCATTGTTGCTGGTTCATCATAGCTATTCTCGACTAGATTCGACACATCTTACGCATCGAGTAATGCCTTTATTTGTATACTCCAACAATCATAGTTATTCTTTGTAAGGCGCGGTAATGGAACTTGTTTGAGCGGCGTCATGGTGGAAGTTGTCATGACTATTATACCAATTTATTAAAGTCTAATGGTGCATTACACAATTTTAAAGTAGAAAGAAGAGAAGAATAACAAGCAAGTTTCTTTGTATTATCAACTCTTTGGATTCTCTACAATAACAACTGATTACAAAACCTAAACATCAAATGAAGAGACTAGAAATTCGTATAACAATAAATATCAAAATTATAAAAAAACACATTTAATTCTAGTCATCCTTTACTAAAACAACCACAACTTTTTAAAGGAATGTCCAAATGAATCGAAACTTTCACCAACTGAAATTAGACTTAAAAAGCTTTAAATTCATAGGTTACACACCCAAAATCACCAACATTTGACCTTTCAAATTCTCTCTTAAATCAATCTTAAATTTTGTTTATTGCACACACTTTAACTATTGAACCACATTAAGTTTAGATTTCTAAAAGTTGGACATGTTCTTGCTGATTTTGTAGCACACGAAGTGCTAATCCAGGATAATTGAACTCCATACTCGGTAAGACCCAATAAAGGGTACATTACAAGCTTGTTTTCATGTTTTTTGTCCTACTGCTGAGACCTCAGGACATCATACGCTTATCTGCTGCCATTGACAGTCTTGTGGAATAGTTTCTATTATGGTGTACATTACAAGCTTGTTTTCATGTTTTTTGTCCTAGTGCTGAGACCTCAGGACATCATACGCTTATCTGCTGCCATTGACAGTCTTGTGGAATAGTTTCTATTATGGAAGTCTGAAGAGGGTCATCAACGAACCACCAGTTTCATACTTTCTACTTTTATTCTGCTTAATTTATATCTTGTTATAAAATATCTTACTCTGGCTTTTGCGTAAAAAACCATTTGAAGTGAAAGTATTGCTACGAAGC
The DNA here is from genome assembly GCA_025531955.1 of Erythroxylum orinocense. Lineage (NCBI taxonomy): Eukaryota > Viridiplantae > Streptophyta > Magnoliopsida > Malpighiales > Erythroxylaceae > Erythroxylum > Erythroxylum orinocense. Next base: position 33,517,349 of record JANZLX010000002.1, read on the forward strand.
TTTGAAGAAACCAAATTAATTAACGACTTAACCTTTTGATTCTTTGGCACCTGGTAAAATTGCACAGTTACCTTCTGAATGACATTTTTAGAACAAAAAGGAAAAAGGGAAAAGAGAATGGCAAAGAAACTGTACCTAAATTTCTTTTTCAACAGTAACTCATGTCTCTGCATTGCTTACATGCCTAATGAAAAGCTATGAGTTGATATTTCACCTTTGTAGCTTTTACTGGGAATACACCTAATTCTGAACCTAACATAGAAAATTGGAGTGCATGTCCCTGGCACATACTATTTCACTTTCCCGGCAAACAAGTGTATAGTGATGGAACAACAATCAGACGCCTAAAGAGGAGGCAAGGCAACCAGTCTAAATTTCCTGTCATTTTTCCTTTTAGGAGCCAAATAGATATGCATTGCATAGAGTCTTGAAACTACTATTAGATGGAGTGATTGATACAGAGGCATAATCATGGTAGGTACTGAGATGGAAAATATATGTGCCTTTTTTATTCAAAAGGGTACATTAAAACAAAATTGAACTAAGCAAAAAGTTCTTCGAATTACAGAATCACCCATCATGATTAGGATTACGTAGAATTCTCTTGGATACCTGCCTTTACCTCGCTGATTGTTTAATGGGTAACAGCAGCAGGTCGAATTCAACAGTGATATAGGTGAATCAGGTTTTCCGCTTGCTTAAAGCCTATATCCACTAGGTAGCTCCCAGTGGCTAAACATTCCTGTTGACTCGTTCTGCGAGGGACTGGGAGATTCCCATCAAGTAAAATAGTAAATTCCAGTGCAGGCAGGCCACAGGCTCAATTCAAATCCTGGATCGAAGTGTTTTTGGATTTTATTTGGATTGTATAGAATCATCCATTAATGTTAAATATAAAGTATTTAAATGAATTACTTTCTGCCGCATCTCCAAACCAACTGCTTGCATTTGATACATTTCATTTTGAACAATGGGAAAAGGTGTCTTACAAGTCTTACTGACATCGGCAATGACACAAACCCAATTAACGGACCTCTCTTTCTGTCCACTCCAATCAGGAAACGTGTCGCCAACTTGACGGTGATGCAAACTCAACTCTACAGTAGTCAGTCGGGGTCCTGACAGCCGAGCTTTATCAAGCAATCAGAGTTCAGTAAGACCTGCCAGCTCCTTATCCAGCTTTGACTTTGACTCAGGACCCAAAAGCCGCACCAATAAAACCAGCCGACATTGATGCATTCAAAACCAGTAACTTCGCAAGAGATGGGAAATGCGAAACCTGGGATAAACTCTATTTTCACGCCTTGGTTTCTTGTCCAAAAGTCTAGAAAGTGACCGAAAGTTAAAATTTGGAGCAAAAACTACTCGTAGACATCTTTTACTTTGCTTTGTACAAGCTTTTCTTCGGAGGCTGTGAACCTACTACCCGATGCAAGTCCCTGAAATGCAATGCAAGTCCTTTTCAGGCGGCTGGACAGTGATATGTTATCCTCCTACTAGTGAAAATGCAGCAGCAAATGAGCTATCGTGTGTTAAAAAGGGATGGATTCATCTTTTGAAAGGAAGCATAAGTTGTCATGTCTTTTTTTTTTTTTTTTTGGCCCGGTACCAGCTTATCTGGTTCCTGAAATTCCTAAAAGTCTTCAAACAAGAAGGAAATTGCTACAAAGGATCATTAGAAACCTTGTCATAATATATAATGTGTCACACCATCTCTACTATTGGTAATGGAGCCAACCAAAAAAAGGAATGGTAATCTAGTTTCAATGTCCATCATGCAAGAGAAATAATTGAGTTCACATGCATGAGGAGGAGCCCTTACGTCACCCCAAAATTATCAACTACTTTTAAGCATACCGTCTGCCAACTCCTAACGTTTCTTCTCATGCGTATTTCAAAAGGTAGCATGTCATCGTCGTAATCATAATCATCATCATCGTCCGAGTGTTCAAAAGTCATTCTACATATGCATACGAACTTGGAAAGAAAATCATGCTCATGCCGTCCAAAACGCCTTTCAGGGTTTTTTTTTTTCCTTATGCTCAAAGGCTTTAACGAAAGTCAAGCTTCAAACGTTTTACTCATAAATTGCAAGATTGTTAAATTAACATATTACTAGTCCAACCATACCCTAACTCAGCTTCATTCATAATTTGGTCATTTTGAGTTTGTTGTAAACATATTTTGATTTTATAAAATTAAAATTTGAAGAGGTCCGATTTACACAATTTTACCCTAATTTTATTTCGAAACTGAGCTAATAATTAATCAAAAAAAGAACAAAAGAAGCCCCCCAAACCCTATTTATATTCATCCATTCAATTGGATATTAGTAGGTAATTAGACACTACATGATTGAATTGAATAGATACCCAATCCTTATCACCTCGTCAATAAAAAGTCAGGCTCGCAAATGCTATTGCCTGTTTGCCTCCAGCTCCTCCTCCTCCTCCTGGACCACTATGCTTGTTTGTTTTCCTACGTCCTCCCCATTAAACCCTTTGCTTTCTAATATATGCAGCGTATTTCTTTCCCGATTTCTATTCGCCTGTAATTCTGTGTTAATCTTAAAAAAATATAGATAAGATCATTTGAAATAAAGTTGGTATAGAATTATAGATATAGAAGGTTTAATCCCTTCTTTCCTACCCTAAGTTTGAGATTAGATTATACAAAAATATTTATTTATAATATCCTCAAAGGTTATTCTATAATTCAATGTAATCTTTAACATTAATTCGTAAAGATACAAAAACAAAAAATTTTAAATTTTGTTCAAAATGATTAATAAAATGTTAGAATTTGATAATTTAAAACAACAATAAATTAAATCCTAATTGACTTTTAATTTGAGGGTTTTTTAAAACCTAAATAGCTTCCTTTATTAATTGATTAGTTTAAGTAAGTCCAACTTGAAAATGTGTTTAAGATTTCTACCTTACGTGGTTAGTCATGTCAGTAATGTTAACGGAGATAGTAATGTTAAGTTATAATTACAAAATTAAACGTTTGAGCATTTAATTATTAGCTTTTAAATTTAGGCTACAGTTACAAAATTAAATAAATTTTAATGTTTTTTATAATTAACCCATTATTTAACGACTAGCAACTCATTATTACATTTGAATATTGAATACAATAATAAAGTTGTATTTTAAAAGAAAATTACTAAATTCTTGAATAATAGCTGATAATCAAATCCCTCTACCTACATTTTTTCGATTAAACATGTATAAAATTTGCCTATTGCAGGCTATTATGTCAATCCAAAAGTTTACTTAGTACGCATATAAAAAAATTTAAAAATTTACTCAGTACGCATATAAAAGGGAGCGACTATAAATTCTTTTGTTTAAAAAAAGAAGAAGAGATTTGTAGGTTTCTTTTTAAAATTTTATACACTAATAGCACTCTTGTAATCAACAACTTAATTTGGTTAAATTGATACACTTAATAATGAGATTATGCAACCATGTTAGAGTTAGGTATTTATTCCTTGAATCTGATTGCCGTACTTTAATTTTCCGTAAATAAGAAAAGAGGAAATACAAAGGAGAGAAGTGTAACGGCATATAAACGGAAAAGAAAACGGTGTGAGAGAGTAATGGACATTCTGGTAATTCCGTCAAAAGACAAGGTCAATTTCGGTACATAAGAACACAACATAATTAGTGGGAAAAAGGCGAGGAGAACGGAAAGCAGAGAGAGAGAGGAAAAGACCAAAACCTCACATAAATAAAAAAACAAAAAAACAAACATTTATGTCTCTTTCTCTCTCTAGAAAAGAAAAAGTTGAGAGAGGGAAGAGAAGGGTTGAAGGGTGGGGGTGAGAAGAGCTGGATTCACATGGCCTTGTTCTTCTTCTTGTCTCTCTCTTTCTTCTCTTTTCTCTCTCATTCTTAGTCTCTTTCTCTTCTGGGTCTCTCGTATTCTTCTCCCATCTTCACACCCCATGATCTCTTTTGGTCTCTGAGTGGCTGAAGTATCTACCTTTCTCTTTCTCTTCCTCTTCCTCCCTGTGTCCACCCATGGCTGATGATAAGGTTTGCCTTTCTTCAAGTTTTCACTGGAATCTCTTGCATTTTTGTGAAAAATTTCTGCTTGCTTTAGGTGAAAGAGGTTTCCTCTTTTTTCCTGGTTGGGATTATATGACTGGGGCTCAGTTCCGTGAGTTTCTTTTCTTTTTCATGAGATAAAGTTAGTCGGGGCTTTACTTGCTTTCTGTTGCTGCAAATTTTCTGAGTTGCCAAAGGAGTTCTCTTTTCCCAGTGGGTTGGCTATGATGAGTGCAGTTTTATGGGAAGTTAGAAATTGGTGTTTTTTCTTTTACTCATATGAGCTTCCAAACATAGAACTGCTGGTTTTCTAGTTCTATGATGAGCGATCTTGCGGGACGAGGCCGTAGGAACCTGGAAAATTCGAATTTCCTGTCTGATCTACGATCTTGCTCTTTCCCTTCGATCAACAGAGTTCTTCCCCTTTTCCCCTCTTCTGTAGAGGCAGAGCTTAGTTGTCTATTGGGATTTTACTTGTTTTTTTTTTCGCTTACAATATTCAAGCGTTGATCTCTGCTTTGAGCATTAGGAAAACTGATTCTAGATCAGAGGGCCATTTCCTTTTTAGCTTTTTCTTCATGGGTTGTGGAGGGATGCTAAACATTTTGATCTCAGTCTTGAGTTGACTTTTGATTAACATTACCTAACCTTACCTGCTTTATGGATGCTGTTAGATCACTAAATTAGGGTAAATCTTGTTTATGTAAGTTGATGATGCTGGTATCCGTTATTCGTGGTCACGTTCTTTTTGTGTTACTCTTGCTTCTTACCTAATCTAATTTCTCTGACGTTATTTCTGAGCAAGTTTTGCCTCTTTGCTGTAGTTGTTTTTCGACTTTAGTCTTTAGCTGATGACTTTTGTGACTAATTTATCTTCCTATGCTTGCTATGTTTTGTATTGTTGCTTCCTGGTGCTTCCCCTACTTTTTAAAAAATAAACTATGATATACTTGATCTTATTACTTCGATTTGCAGGAAATGGCAGCCCGAGTTGTTGATGGGAATGATGCAGTCACTGGCCACATCATCTCCACCACTATTGGAGGTAAAAATGGAGAACCCAAACAGGTAACCTTCCTTGTGAATACTACCCTTTTCTTCTTACCACTGTACAAACATAATGTTGACCAATTATGAAGGCTTAGATGACTGATTTTTCCTGGACATTCTTTACTCTCAGACTATAAGTTATATGGCAGAGCGTGTTGTGGGTACTGGATCATTTGGTATAGTTTTCCAGGTATGTTAATTTCTGTATGTTTATATATAATTTTTAATTTAGATTTGCATCAACAGCTCATTTATATTTTATTCTAGGCAAAATGCTTGGAAACTGGGGAGACTGTGGCAATCAAGAAGGTTTTGCAGGACAAAAGATACAAGAATCGTGAATTGCAGTTAATGCGTGTGATGGACCATCCTAATGTCATCTCATTGAAGCATTGTTTCTTTTCCACAACAAATAACAACGAACTCTTTCTCAACTTGGTTATGGAATATGTGCCTGAGAGTATGTACCGGGTTTTGAAGCATTACAGTAATGCGAAGCAGACAATGCCTCTTATTTACGTGAAACTTTACATGTACCAGGTCTTTATAATAAATTATATATTTGATATTTGATCTGGATCACATGTTCTAATGCTAACTGTGGGAGTTACAGATATTCAGGGGTCTGGCATATATCCATACTGCTCCTGGAGTTTGTCACAGAGACTTGAAGCCTCAAAACATCCTGGTATTTCTCTGTGACTGTTATTTCCTGATGAAGCTATGGGTTCTTTAAGGACTGTGAAGATGAGCTTTCCTTTCTGCAGGTTGATCCTCTGACTCACCAGGTTAAGCTGTGTGATTTTGGAAGTGCGAAAGTGTTGGTAAGCTGAGTTCCCCTCCTTGTTTCTACTCATTTCTAGTTCCAACTTATGCAAGTGTCATTGATGAATTGAAGTATCAGAATAAGTTTTTTCCACAAGCTCTTAGCTTTTATTTGGGTGAGATATTAAGAACTTGGATCATTAGATTTAACTATCCCTATATGGTTAGCTTGCAATTTATTAAATTTGTGTAATGTCATTGATCTGTTGACAGTTAACATAGTCTCAGCACGATTGTTACCTTTCTAGTAAGTATTTAGTACCTTCTATGTTAGTCTTTAGGTTGCATTTTACTTCAGCCTCTATTTTTTACCTATTATTAATCAATTTTCATTTTTAAAAGTCTAATAGTGTATGAAATTCTAATGCACACTTTTTCCAACTTTTAAGCCTCAATTAAAATAGTACTGCTCAGTTATACTATTACACCCCTTTTCTGTTTTTAATTCATTTCTTTGACAATGGATGCATTTATCAGATCAAGGGTGAAGCAAACATATCATACATTTGTTCCCGGTTCTATCGAGCTCCAGAACTTATATTTGGTGCCACAGAGTACTCAACCTCGATTGATATATGGTCAGCTGGTTGTGTCCTGGCTGAGCTTCTTCTGGGCCAGGTTTGGATCTTGCTTATTTTGAGTTTGCTCTCTTTCCAAGTAAAAAGTCATATTCTATTGTAGTGTTTCAGACTCCTTAGCATTTGGCAATTTTTGGCAGCCATTGTTCCCTGGAGAAAATGCAGTGGATCAGCTTGTTGAGATTATAAAGGTATATTATACTTTGCATTGTTTACTTGATTCATGCTATCACGAGCAATCTACTTAAGTACTGTCTTCTCAGGTTCTTGGAACTCCAACCCGAGAGGAAATTCGCTGTATGAACCCAAATTACACTGATTTTCGGTTTCCACAGATAAAAGCTCATCCTTGGCACAAGGTTTTCTTTTTTAAAATTTTAATGTTACTTTTCATTAATCATGAAATCATAGTTCACTTGATAGTAACATGCTTATGATTCATGTTATGATTAATGGGCTTAGATTTTCCACAAAAGGATGCCTCCTGAAGCAATTGACCTTGCCTCTCGTCTGCTGCAATACTCACCAAATTTTCGCTGCACAGCAGTGAGTTCAACTATTTAGTCTCTCTTCTATCTTTATTTTTGTTAATATCGTTCTTTAATATGCTTTAGTAGTTTGGTATACTTGTTCACAACCTATTGTCAAGTTCTAATCACTTTCACAATATATTTTACACCCCATATTCTTCTTATCTTAAACTATCCTTATTTGTTTTCTTACAACCAAGCAATCTTTTCTGACAAATGTTTACATTGTTTGTAGTTGGAAGCATGTGCTCATCCCTTCTTTGATGAACTTCGAGAGCCAAATTGCCGCCTGCCAAATGGCCGTCCTCTGCCACCTCTATTCAATTTTAAACAAGAAGTATGTAATACCTCTCAGATCTTATTGTGTTGTTGAGTACTGGGTTTCTTTGGGTAAACAAAAAATCAAATGGATTCAAATGGATTTTCTATAAAGTGTCGATAAGCTATTTTTGAATGGTAGCTGTTCATTAGTTGAACGAGGTTTATCTTACACTCCATGTTCATATTTATAAATCTTGCAACTGTATGCCAACAACCTTGGATACTGTGATTGCATTATTGCCTGCAATTTTATGAGACAACAATTTTGTTAGGACTGCTTGGTTATTTTTCTTCGTTAATGTGATTATGCTTTTGGCTTGTAGTTAAATGGAGCTTCTCCTGAGCTTGTCAACAAGTTGATACCTGATCATGTGAAACGGCAAATGGGTCTAAACATTTTGCATCTGGCCGGCACATGAAGTGAAAAGAGCTACGCAGGGTTTGATCAGTAATACAGAGATTAGCATCTGGCATTTGTTTTGTGATACTAAAGAACGGGGAAGGAAAAGGAGGATGAGGATGTGTTGTTATTTGCTTGATCATTATGGTCGAGGTCTGGCCAGCAAATATACTCGGTTAAAAGTTTGTAAAGATGAGGTGGCTGGAGAGCTGTACTTTCTTGGATGTTTTCTTCTCCACGTTTTTCCTCTATCTCAGAATGCCTCTTATTTTTTCTTTGTTTTTGTTTATGTACATGTCTGATAGTAAAGATAGCCTGGGGTGGACGTGATCTGATAGCAGCTAGTGGGAGGTAAAAGCTGGAGAAGTGTTATCTGTAGCTAGAAAGAAAGCTCCTTATAGAATGGCCCAAAGAAAATTAGTGGGCATGTTGTTTGATGTTGGCTTTTTGCTTACTTGCTGTGTCGTTTCATTTTTTTTGTTTTAGCTTTCCCGTGACTTCTGGTGGCAAGACCTTTTAAGAACTACTGCAGACAATTGTCATTACTCAACTGTTTGTGCAAAGTAATCCTATCAGATGTTCTCTTGTAGTATAGTATTAGTAGTAACACTTGTTCCACCCCCCTGCAACACTTTCAGACATTTTTGTGACTTGCATACTATCACATGGTTTGCACATTAAGATATGATTCAATTGGTCTCATGGATTGTGGATCAGATTGAACTGATGGAATGGAACCTCAGTCGTGGTCGTTCAAATGTTTATTGCATGTCAAGTTGAATGAATATGCTTATAAATACATCCCATATTTCAGTATCTTTGCTAGCTTAAATTAATCAGGTCTAGGCATAGGAATAACTTGATGATAGTCAAAGAGGATACATGCATGCCAGTGGACACCATCATTGTACACCACATTATTGTTGAGTTGTCCCATTTCTTTCCTCCAAAATTGACCGCGTAATGGTAGGAGCAAAAGTGGTCGGCCGATCAAGCACTGATTGCATGTATCCTCGTGCCAGAGGGGATCAAAATTGTCAATCTTTGACGTTGGTGGGGTCGAACTCAACTCGAAAGTAAGGTTTTTCAGCTGTTAGAAGCTAATCAAGCGTGGTAAAAAGAGGTCATTCTTATAGCCTAGGATGCCATTACAGTAATGGCCTAATGACCAATTAACTAAGAACATGCAACTTTATAGAGAAAAGGTTAACAAGAGAGAGAGAGCAACCATCTCTGTCAGGTTCGACTCTCGAGATTTTTCATGTACTTACCTAATCAGCTTTCTGGGTCTTTACTCCCCTGCCAGAAACTGCAAACAAAGAAAGAAGAAAGTCGAGAAAAGTTACAGGATTTTTGCATTCAATTTCTTTTATTCCTAGGTTCAAGAGGGTGTCGAAACAAAGAATTCAATATAACAATTTATTCAATAATGCATGTCTATCCAAGTTTATGCAATATGTGTTCATGGCAGCGGTTGAAGAATCTTTTACAGTTCGTGATCTTTGGATTGTTCTTAAGAGATATACAACAATCGTCCTTCCAAAGCTCTCTTCTTCACTGAAAGCTTCATACCCTCAAAAACCAAACAACCTCCATCACTAACTTTTTAAATATTGTCTCGACCATTACTGAAGAGCTCGTAGTTATGGGAGATCATATCTTGGATGATGACCTTGTTTTGTTCATATTGAACGACCTCCCTATTGATTATGAATCTTTTATTGTAACTATAAAACACTAGGACTCCATCATCACCTTTTCGGATCTTAGAGCCAAGCTCTTCATATAAGTATTGGCTAATGACGTATCACCCACCATATCTCTCTAAGACTACTCTGGTGGGATCGACAACAAACATTTACAAGGTGGGAGAAGTGGCTTTGGAGGATGACACAGTTCTGGCAACCAACGAAACTTTACAAGAGGAAGCCCTAATACTAATTGTCATCATTTTGACCATTAAAGGGCTGAGTCGGGGTGAGCATTCGGGTAATTCGGGCCGGATTTTCACTGTTCGGGTCCGGCCCGAATTACCCGAAATTTTTTTTGTCTTACCCGGCCCGAACCCGAATTTTCAATTACCCGAATTTACCCGGCCCGAATTACCCGAATTCCCGAAAATTACGGCC
>JANZLX010000002.1:33527336-33538084 GCA_025531955.1 Erythroxylum orinocense
AATTCAAAATTTTCCTACCCGAATTAATTCGGGCCGGGCCGGGTAATCGGGCCGGCCCGAATAATGCTCACCCCTAGGGCTGAGCGTTCTCATACGCTAACAGTCCCTAATTCATCATCTTCACCGGCTAGTTTTAAATTTTAATTACTAGCCCAATCCAGACCACATTCCAGCACCAGTCGACCGGATTTTCCTACGTTCAATTCCCATAAACTCAAACTAATATACACACCTTAAGCAATCACCTTTTATAAATTCAATTATAATAAACCATTCTGAACCCAATCCTCTCACCACAACGTTCTGTATCATGACTGTTCATGATCTTGCGAATGTGCCACAATTCGGTTTCAATGAAATTGTTAAATGGTTATCTAACATTGGTGTTACTACTCACATGACATCTTATTCTCATCTTATGAAATTCATAACTCTATATGAAGGTTTAAACTAAATGCTTGTTGATAATGGGCATATCCTTCCTATTTCCACTACTGACACTTCAACCTTTTGTACTTGTATTCGTCTAATTCATCTTAATGAAATTTGAGTGATTTCACATCTTACTAATAATATGTTATTCATAGCCAAATTTTTATCAAGAACTCTGGTCTCGGTGAATTTATCATTTTGGTTATATTGTGAAGGATCTCTAAATCAAGACATTACTTCTCACAAGTTCCTTGATGAAGATTTCTTTGCATTTGGAAAGCTTTTTGGATTCACAATCACTCTAGCTTCACTCATTTTGCGGCTTACCTATCCATATCGGTCCACGCTCTTTAGATTATCTAGTTATTTATTTATTAAGTCTACTGTCATACCTCTTTATATCTCTGTCTTCAAGGAAAAAGTGTTCACTTTCTTTTCTATCATCTTCTCTTATTTTAATAAAACCACTACTAAAAATCTTTCCTTCACTAGTAGCAAAATTTTCAATGCGATAAAATTCAAGAACTCATCAAAGGTGTTTTTACTCAAAATCTCACTACAAATGACATAATTTATAGTATCTTTTACTCCCATACTCCTCAACAAAATGATCTTTCTAAATTTAAAATTCATTACTTCATTGAAATAGGTCTCATTCTTCTCCTCCATGCCTCTATCATGAACTTGTTACCTACTCATGTTCTTCATTATAAGTATCCTTGTGAACTAAGTATCCTTGTGAACTACTTTTTAGAACCGAACCAAATCTTTCTCATCTTCAAGTTTTTGAATGTACCTGTTTTCCTTTTTTTCCCACTTGTCTTGAAAAACACACATCTAAATATATCTCATGTGTTTTTTTTGTTATTGTTCTTAGTTTAAAGGATATTTCTAAATTAATCCTATCACTTCTAAACTTTACTTCTCTCTCATGTTCTCTTTCTTGAACATGACTTTCCCTATGTTAATTCTCTTGGAATGACTTTCCCTCCCTCTGATTCTTCCATCCTTGTACTACCTTTTCCTTTCATCCCACTTCCCTCAAATACTCCTTTCATTTCTTCTCTACCTTTGTTTGCCTCAACCTAATCCTTTTTGCACCATTTTCACATTCCATAGTCACGCATACACATGATTACACACACATCTCTCGATCCTTTTCTAACTATATCACTTACTTTATCCTCACTATAACTCCTCACTTTCTTGATCCTACATTCTTAACTTAAGCTTTGCCGCTAGTGCCAAGCTATGCTTGATGAGTTTAATGCTTTACCTCGCAACCACATATGGACTCTTATTCCTCCTCCATCAAATGCCAATATTGTTGGTTATAAATAGGTGATTTGTACCAAACAAAACCTTGATAGTCTTCTTTAGTATCACAAAGCTCTTCTTATTGTCAAGTGATATCATCAAAATTTAGGCATTTACTACTTCGATACCTTCAATCCGATTATCTAATTCACCACCATCGCATTATTATTAACCTTGTTTTATCTCAGAATTGGTCAGTTCATCAGCTTGATTTCAATAACACTTTTCTTTAAGGTCATCTCCAAGAACAAATCTTTTGTGAGTCAACATCCTTTCTTTATAGATCTCCACCATGTTTATTAAGCTTATTGACTTCATAAAGCTTTGCATAACCTAAAATGAGCTCTTTAAGTTTGGTTTCATTGCTTGAATCATAAGTTTATCGAACTTAACTTAACTTCCTCCAAATATGAAACTTTGTTTTTTCATACCACCTCATCTCACACCGCCTTTGTTTTGGTCTCTGTAGATGATATTTTGGTTAGAAGTATTTCACTCTCCTTCATTACCTCCCTATTAAGTTGTGCTACTTTTCTTATAGTTAACAACATAAGGTTATGTAGTTAATGACCTAAGATTCTATAGTCAATGACTAAGGTTTTTGCATTATAATTCCACATTTTTTTTGAATAACTTTGAAGCATTTATTTATTTTTAAATCTGAGTTGTTATTTTTTGATGTGTAGGAAAAATTTACAATTTTTTTATAAATTCAAGATGAGTTAATACAAATATATGTGCAAAAATTTCAAGCACCTATTATGTTTTTTTTTCTTTTTTTTAATAACAAATTAGTATCAGAGCTCCCTTATTATTTAAGGGACCTATGTGAGGTTGAGTGAATTTGAGAGGAACCTTCCATTAAAAATTAAACACAAAACCCTAAAGCCAAGAAATTTACAGTGTCCTGAAATAACTTTTGGCTAACAACACCTATTTTATTAGGCGAAAATTGCTAGATATGGGTTATGAAAATGAAGTCTTATCTGGAATCTTATGAATTTTGGGATGTGGTTGAGAATCTGCTCTTCCACTATTAATCAAATATCCAAGACTAGTAAATTTTAGAAATAAAAAGATGAGAGGAAAAGAAGATTGAAGGCCAAAACTTGCATTCACTCAACTGTAACAAAATATTTTTTTACAAGAATCATATCTTGTGACACTGCAAATCAAGCTTGGGATACACTAAAAGAAGCATTTCAAGAAAATGACAGATTAAGGTGCAAATGCAAGTTATGAATCTTAGAAGGAAATTTGAACTTTTAAGCATGAAGGAGACTAAGACTATAAAGGAGTGTGCAAATAGACTCCTTGCTGTGGTTAATAAAATCATATTAATAAGTGAAATACTACCTAACAATAGAGTTGTGGAGAAGGTATCGGTTTGTATACCCTAGAGATTTGAATCTAAGATATAATCTCTTGAAGAGATCTTTCTCAAATCACTCTAGTCGAGCATATGAAATCCCTTTAAACTTAAGAGCAAAAAAGATCTTTAAGGCAATAGGCAATTATTGAAGGTGCTTTTTAAGTAAAAGATAAAGAGTAGTCAATGTCCAACAATAAAAATAAAAAGCAATTTTGGAATAAGAAGAAGAAAGAAGGTGAAAACAATAAGGAAGAAGAAAAGAAAACTCCCAGTCCACATTACAAAAAGATAAAGAGCAGCCATTGTCCAACAATAAAAAGGAAGGTGAAAACAACAAGGAAGAAGAAAAGAAAACTCCCAATCCAACAATAAAAATAAAAAGCAATTTTGGAATAAGAAGAAGAAAGAAGGTGAAAACAGTAAGGAAGAAGAAAAGAAAACTCCCAGTCCACATTACAAAAAGATAAAGAGTAGCCATTGTCCAACAATAAAAAGAAAGGTGAAAACAACAAGGAAGAAGAAAAGAAAACTCCCAATCCACATTGCAAAAAGACATCACATCAACTATAGGTGTGCTAGTTTAGGCTTGATATTCAATACAGGGCTCTACAATCAAAAGGGGCATATTGAAAAGGTCTGCAAGAAAAAAAAGGTAAAATGGTCAACAAAAACATGTAGTTGATAAAGAATATTTGTGGCAACTTGTTTTGCAAGCAACAAAGCAGGTGAAGCTTGGTTGATTAATTGTAGTTGTACTCACCATATGGCATATGATAAGTTCATGTTTAAAAGGCTTGATTAATCACAATTTTCCAAAGTGAGAATTAGGAGTGAAAACAACATTGATGTCTGTAGAAAAGGGGATGTAGCAATTGTTTCTAGTGTAGGTATCAAAAATAACTTCAGTTGTTTTATTTGTGCCTAAAATTAATCAAAACTGTTGAGTGTTGGACAACTACTTAAAGAGGGCTATTCTATGGGGTTTAGAGATAAAGCTTGCATCATTGTTGACTCTGCTAGAAATGATTTGTTCCAAATAAAAATGAAGGAAAAGTCTTTCACACTTAGTTGGTAGGAAACAAACTCTTGCGTCTACAATAACTTTGGTGATTGATCTCAACTTTGGTATAAAAGGTTAGGACATTTTCATTATTCTACACTTACAAATATGCAAAATAATGAGCATGTGCATGATTTACCTAATATTAAAGAAAAGGATGAAGTTTGTGAAGTGTGTTAACTTGTGAAGTCATCTAGATCACCTTTTCCACATAAGAAAGCTTGGAAAGCAATATAGAAACTCCAATTAGTCCACATCGATCTATGTGGTCCAATAAGAATATTATCGTTGAATGGAAACAGGTATTACATTTTGATGATTTTAACATAATGTGTAGGGTTTATTTTATGAAGTATAAATCAGAAGTTGTTGATTTGTTTTGGAAGTTTAAAAATAGATTGAAAATCAAAGTGGTCATAAAATCAATGTGATTAGATTTAATAATAGAATTAAATACACTTATGAAAAATTCAATAAGTTTTGTAAAGATGAAGAGATTGAGCACCAGTTGATAGCTACTTACACTCCTTAATAAAATGGAGTGAGTAAAAGGAAGACAAACAATAGTGAAGATGGTTAGGTGTTTGTTGTTTGAAAAGAAGATAGTAGAGAATTTTTAGGTTGAGGATGTTAGCAATGGAGACTATTTCCTTAATAGGGTGCCTAAAAAAAGAAGAACAAGGCACCATTCGAATCATGATTTGGTTATAAGCCTTTTGTGCAACAATTAAAAGTCTTTGGCAGTATATGTTACACTTCCATTCCTAAGGTGAAAAGAGACAAGTTAGATTTAAAAGAAGCTCGACATTCTAATTGGCTATAGTACATCATCAAAGGCTACAAGGTTTATCAATCCTTGTTTGGAAAGGTACTTCTTAGCAAAGAGATCAAATTGGATAAATCTTAGTCTTAGAACCCTTACAAGTCTGAAGTAAAGAGTAATGGCTTACATTTTGATGTAATTTAGGAGGAGATTATGGACGAATCAATAGATGATGTTACTATAAGAGGTACTAGATCACTTTATGATATTTACCATAAATGTAATGTTGTTATGCTGGAGCCTGCAGGTTTTAAAGAAGCATTAAAAGATCCAAAATAGGTAGCTTCAATGGAGGAGGAGTTAAGAATTATATAAAAGAAAAAAAAATCATATATGGATTTCAATGGATATGCCAAGTCACACAAAACCACATGGGTATTCAGGACAAAATTTAATGCTAATGGAACTATCAAGAAATAGAAAGTAAAATTGGTAGTTAAAAGGTATGCTTAATAGTTTGGAGTGGATTAACATTTGCATATATGGCTAGGCTTGATACAATCAAACTGTTGTTAGCATTTAAAGCTTAAGAGGAGTGGAGAGTTTTCAACTAGATGCCAAATTTGCCTTTCTTAATGACCATATGTGGGAGGAAATATTTGTAGAACAACATGAAGGCTTAAAAATAAAAGGGAAAGAAGAAAAAGTATACTTATTTAGAAAGGCCTGGTATGGCTTGAAACAAGCACCAACAACCTTATATAGTAGGATTGATCATTTCTTATTAAAATTGGGATTCAAGAAGAGTTTAAGAGAATCAACTTTATATGTAAAATTTATTTATGATGATATTGTTGTTGTCTCCTTGTATGATGATGATTTGCTTGTTATAGGAAGCAATTCAACCTTGGTGAAACATTTCAAATTTCAGATGATGGAGACATTTGAGATGACAAACTTGGGGGAGATGTCATACTTTCTTAGCATGAATATCTAACAATCATAACAAACTATTTTCATTGGTCAACAAAAATATGCAAAAGAAGTGTTAAAATAATTCAAAATGGAGAGTTGTAAGCTAATAAGTACTCCTTTGGTGTAGAATGAGAAGCTAAGCAAAGATGATGGGGTTGAAAAGATTGATGAAGACCTCTATAGAAGTTTTGTAGGTTGTTTGATATATTTAATTACACCAAGACTTGATATTATATATTTTATGAGTTTATTGTCTAGGTTTATGCATTGTTGTAGTGAGTTGCATTATAAGGCTGCAGAAAAGGTGCTTAAATACAGAAGAGGTACTATAGATTTTGAAGTTTTATTTGGAAAATTTGATAAGATGAGACTATTTGGGTATTCTGGAAGCGATTGGGAAGGATCTTGTGATGAAATGAAAAGTACTTCTGGATATCTATTTAGTTTTGGTACATGATTTTTTTCATGGAATTCAAAAAAGCAAGATTTGGTTGCTTAGTCTACAGTAGAAGCTGAATATGTGGCATCTAGTGTTGTTGTTAATCAAGCCTTACAATAAAAGAAGTTATCAGATTTGAAGCATGATTAGAAAGAATCAACAAGAATTTATGTGGACAATCAAGCAGCTATAATAATCTCAAATAATGTAGTTTTTCATAGAAAAACCAAACATTTCAAGATTAAACTTTATTTTATTAAAGAAGTCTAGAAGAATAAGGAGATTATCTTAGTATATTGCAAAACTAATGAACAAATTGTAGATATTATGACCTAAGGCCTTATCTAAGGTTAGGTTTAAAGAACCAAAGAAGAAGAATGGAATTTGTCTTTTCAAAAAAAAAAAAAAGAATGGAATTTGTAGCAAAAGCAGTAATGAGTATTGAGTTTTGCTACTTTTTCTGCAGTTAATAACCTAAGATTTTACAGTTAGCAACCTAAGATTTTGCAGTCAAATTGTACAGTCATTGACCAATTTGCAGGAGAAAATTTGTGATTTTTTGTTGATTTGCTTGTATAAATTCAAGATGAATTAATACAAATATTTGTGCAAAAATTTCAGCGACCTACTGTGTTCTTTTTCTTGTTTCTAATAACACTCCCCTGTTCATGACTCAGACCACCCTCTCCATTAAAGACTTGGGATCCCTTCATCACTTCTTTGTATCAAAGCTACTACTATATTCTACGACGTCCAATGGTCTTCTCGCTACCCAAACTAAATACATTAAAAATCTCCTTCTTCGGACTTACCTTGACAACTCTACATCTGCCAACACACCCATTATCATTAATGGTTGTTGAAATATAATACACCATTCATACTTTATCATTAATGGCTGTTGAAGATGACAAGTTAACCAACTTCATATCCATTTTTCCTCGTAAATAAAACAAGAAAATGTAATCCATTGTTGCAGCAGGTGCCATCTTTCGATGAACGAATTGCTTGGAGCTTATTGTTGTCTTGTGACTCAAAGATACTGTTAGACTTTGGACTTTCACCAAGACAGGAACCACTGTAAATCTACATTTTTGCATTTGTTGGCTCCTTTCCTCAGCTTCTGGTTCTTTCGGGATCATCTTTCTCGAGCCTCTGGTACACTTCATTCTATCAAAGCCAAAGGCGTTAACCATGAATGGAGCAGCTTTCTAACAGTACGTAAGTGTACAAGTATGAAGGTCTTACCTTCGTTTTAACCAGTACTCTATGCGTTATTATAGGTTTAGGCAAAATGATTTTCCTTCTAATTCCTGAACGTATATGGCAATAAGTGTTCGGTTTGATGACACAGAAAAAAGAAATGATAGATGGGTTACTTACCTTCGCCTTAAAATAGTTTCTCCTGATATTCTACTTTCAGCCATGTCAATCTTTTAAAACAGTTCTCTATGTGTTTCTTTATTTTGTCAGATTTACATGGACATTTCAAACCAATGAGGGTAAATACCTAAACCCATCAAGCAGTTCTGTTGTGAGTTGAGACAATCAACGTCGATCAGGTGCTTAATGTTTCCATCAGTGAGCTGCAAATTTATAATCTCTTAGTGCTGTTGGCGTGCCGTGTGCACTTTTACATTATCTCTGTTACACATTACACCATATGGTAATCCCCAACTAACATTCACTAATTGTCTCCCCAGCCTTCTTATTGCTAAAAGTGAAGTGTGTGAGAACGTAGTGTGACGAAGAAGTATGACAATTTATATTTTGCAGTGATATTGGCCATTTGACAAGGTTGCCATTCCGTGAACTCCAAATTGCTACAGGCAACTTATTCTGAAACACATTGCAGGAAGGTGGATGTGGGGTGGATCCATAAAGAATGTCTTCTACGTTATTGGTGGCATTTAAAAGGATAAGAGCTCCAAATTGCATTTTCTAACAGAAGTCGAGATGATTGACCTGGCATTGCTTCCAAAACCGTTATGGCTGTATGGCTTTTGTTAGCCCTCTGAGAGATTTGTTTAATTACTTCCTTTTCTGTTAAAATATATATCCAACAATAACAACAACAATAACATTCAGTGAGAGTTCTGTTAAAATGTAGAGTTTGAAAAGGTTGAGTAATATGTAGCCTTACCCCTATATCCACTTCCTTTATTTGGTTCATTTTATGCACTAAATCTAGTGTCCTGCTCCTATCTATTGAAGATCTCAACCTTGATGTCTGCTGGAATGTTTGATCAAATGCTTTAGAAGTAGTGACATACGGCTAAACTTATATTGTTGTCAGATTAGTCTGAGACCTTGGAACTTTGTGGCTGAACTTATATCGTTGTCATATTAGTCTGAGACCTTCGAACTTTGTGGCTGAACTTATGTTGTTGTCATATTAGTCTGAAACCTTCGAACTTTGTCTTCCTACCTGCTCTTCTTGTCCAATTATATTCTGTTTGGAAAGAAGACTAATACATATTTATGGATTTTCTGTTTGTCTAAATTCTCTTCAACAGAAACTTGTCCAGAAAACAAAATCTTTAGATTCAACTAGCTAGACGGAATCCGCATTCCCCTTGGCATGTGGACTTCTACACTTGAATGATGCAATCCAAAATAATTCAGAGGAACTTCAAAGTGGCAAATATTTTACTTGATATGAATGCTTTGAAGCTGCGATTAGAGATTATGGTTTTGCCAAGCTATTAGTTAAAGAAAAAAAATCACATGTTATTGCACTAGAGTATCTGTCAACAGTGAAGTGTTGAAATTGATGTTTCAAACACTTTAAAGTCTAAATTATAGAGTACAACAACTTTATTGTATTACGAGTAAGAGATTTAGTTGCCATTATGCTTATAAGTGCTACCAAGGTGCTTATAATTTATTGAAACTTGGCAGTCATATTTTAATACTTTTATAAGCTTTATGATCAATTCATTATATCACTCAAGATAAAAACAAGGTGATTTGACGATGGAGATAAACATTAGACACAAATGAAATTAAGTATAAAATTAAATTTAAAGAAATGGATGGTGAAAACAATGGTTATCTAATAGAACAGTCCATTTTTAGTGTCATTGTCAAAGCCACTTAGAGAAATCTGAGTGGAACATTTTGTATTGAATTTGAACAATATAATTTTTATTGTTCCTGACTTATTTAAGGATTAAAACACTAAAAATGGAGGTCACAACTTAAGTTGAAATAATGTTACATTAATATTATAAAAACTTCTACTTATTCATGATTTAAAAGTTCATTCAGACAAAACAATTTTGTGGGTTAATTTTGATATGTTCAAACTAATGTGGTCCATTTATAATCCATGTAGTATTGGAGGTAATACTTATGTATTGTTATGACAAAAGAAGCATATGAAAGCTTGTAGGTTGATTTTACTTGTTTATTTAGATAAAATCATATGTTTATGTGATAAGAAAATGACCTAGATGTATGTTATGCTATCTTTTTGTATGTATGCATATTTATATAATGAAAAACGAAACCTATATAAAGAATGTTATTATTCTCTTGCTCTTCTCTATTGTTCGCTTTGTACTTGTTATGTTTTTCAACTCTATTTCTATCCATATAACTTATATTATTTAATAGGAAGTCTTTTAAAGAAACATATATTTCTGTATTTCCTATATTTCTTTAGGAACTTATAACAAGATAGAAGGCCTTAAATGCTAGACATAGTCACGTGCATAAGTAAATGATTTTTATTGCAGCTCCTTTACTAAGTTTAGGAATAAGTATTTCTTTAAGGTACTTATTTTACTTGTGATATTAGATATACCTTCCTTATATTTGATTTTCATCATATATTTTTATTTTACGTATAGACATATGGTGTATAATGCCATACTTTCTTTTTTTGAAGTTTTCAACATAAAAAGGATTTGGAATGTGTAAGGAGAATAAATGTAGTCGCAATAATGTCATTTGGCTTCACTAAAATAATACGAAGCTGCATATACCATGATAGTAGGGGTGTTTCAGGTATGAGCCTAAAGAAATGAGAACTGAGTCAAACTTATGGAGAAAGTTGAAGAATTCCTTATACGGGGATCTAAGGGAAGGAAAGGTACTGAAGATTGGAGCAACATTATTTGAAGATTACAAGGCAAGTTACAAAACTATCTTAAACAACATTTTGGATATATTTGCATAGACACTATTTAACATGTTATAAATAAGCCCTAATGTTATAACCTACAAGCTTAACATAAACCCAATCATATAGTTCGTTAAGGAAAAGAGCATAAACTGTGGACGGTTGAGCTAAAACAAGGAAGAACTTTAGCAGTATATGAGCTTCAGGTCAGCTCCAAGTTGCTAGCTTCAATTTCTGGAAAAACAGAACCTGATGTGTGAGCAG
>JANZLX010000002.1:33540324-33552495 GCA_025531955.1 Erythroxylum orinocense
AACTAGCATCACTAAACACATACAATTCAACATTTTCTCTTCTTCCAAACCAAATTCCATGATCAATAGTGTGCTTAGCATACCTTAGTATCCTTCTAGCATACAAAGCATGTTGTCTAGATGGGTTTTGATTGAAACCAACCATTATATTCACAGGACATGCAATGTCGGATCTTAAAGCACATAAATACATTAAAGAGCCAATCATGCTTCTATAATAAGACACATCAAATTGCTCACCTAACTTTGTGGTCTCCAACTTCAGCTGCTGTTCTATAGGAGTTGACATGCCACTACCAGAAACAACCTCTCTACTCTGTAGGGGTAAGGCTATATACTATCAGACCTCCCCAGACCCCGCTTCACTGCGGGATTTCAGACTGAGTGTGATGATAATGATGATGATGATCTATGACTCTTAGTGAGTTTGATATTCCTCATTTGGCTCATTGTTGTCTAAAGACATGAATTATTTTTTTATTAATAGATCCTCAATTATAAGAGTTAGTGGTTTAGTTATATATAATAAGGGATACTACAAACTACACTTATAATATTCCCTAAAGCATGGGTTCCCTTCCATAAATAATGGTTGAGTATAAGGAACTTTAATGTATGCTTCACTTAATGCACCATCCATAATTAAAAATGGTTACCTTTGAATCAAAATAGTAGGTGATGGTAAAACATATTAATGGATAGTACAAAGCTAAAAGGGAGTAATTTAAAAATTATAAGTATTTAGGAAAAAAATTTAAATCAAGATAAAGAAAGTGCTTAAAAAGAAAAATAACAAGTTTGATTGGTTATCCAAGATAGGGGACAATGACATGGCACCATCCAAAGTTATTTTCTAGAGACAATTTCTTAACTATCATATAGGTTACAGACTAAGTGCCACTTTTCACAAATTTATAATGGATCATAAGATGAAATCTATAAGTATCTTTACACCAGAAGCTTCCAGATGATTAGAAAGGTGTAGAACAGAATTATCAATTAATCTACTAGGTATGTAATCATATTGGGATGTTTTTATAAATTCTCTTATTCGTTGTGTCATAGAGTTAAGAACATGGAAATTTTTAAATGAATGCCATAAAAGGTTGTATGACTCCCATTAGGGGCAAATTCCATATATACATAAGATGAGGATGTTATCAGCCACCATTGAAAATAATGCTCTAGGTTATTCTGGCAAGGAAGTTTATAGTTCCTTTTCAAATGTGAGACCACATATGTATCAATTTATCTTTTAAGTGAATATATATATATATATATATATATATATATATATACTAAGATGAGGATGTTATTAACCACCATTGAAAATAATGCTTTAGGTCATTATGACAAGGAAGTTTATAGTTCTTTTTCAAATGTGAGACCATATGTGTATCAATTTATCTTTTAAGTGAGGAAATAAATGTAAGTCCACAGGGATATTGTCTTTTGAAGTTTTATCTCAATGGTTCTTAATAGATGCTATTATGATGGAGTTGTTTCCATGTTTATTCTTTTTTGTCTTCTTTTTCCTACTTTTTTTGTTTTGAAAACTAGATTTCTTAATATTTTTAGATCTAGCTTCAAGTTTCAAGCTTCAGGCTATTGAAGTTCAATTTGGCTTGAGCTTCAAGCTGTCTAAATTCTGATCAAGTGATCAAGCCTTGAGTTAGGTTTGATTTAGAATAATTTTTTTTGGCAAACTCAACCTAATTTATTGCCAACTTTATATACAAGTATATGATTATTATTAACATCACTCTTAATGGAATCTCAAGTCTACTATATATTACACCCTAATATTAAGCCCAATCCTCTTCTTTAAGTGAGGAATTTATATTTTAGGGTCAGTTCCTACTAAAATGCAATAATGCCAGCTCTTATACGCTATAACCCATAGAGGAAAATAGTTTTTTCTATTAAGCGGAATTAGGCTATAGATGTGAAGATGGACAAATTGCTATAAGTAAGGTTTATCTGAGAGATAGGTTATCTTTATTGGCTTACAAATGTGCTGATGATGAAGAAGGCTAGTGAAAAGTAGAAAATGTACATTAATTTTATTGATTAAATAAAGAATGTCCATGATAATTATCTTTTGTCAAAGATTGATTAAATAGTCGATGTTACCTTAACACATAAACTTTGTAGTCTAATAGATGTCTAAAGCAACCAAATCCTTATGCATAAAGCAAATCAAGAAAAAAATGTCATTCATATTATAAAATACTTTTTAGTTGAATAATACACGTGTCATATATCAATATTTAGTCAAGTTAGTATTTTGCCATCAGTTTGGCAAGAACATGGATCCTATATTAATGATATAATCATCAAGACAAAGCAGAAGATCATTTATCAAAATGATCATAATGTTTTGCCACTCTCAAAAAGTATAACATGAAATTTAACAAAAAAATGATTACTCAGCCTTAACACTATAATGTTTTCAAGTTTTATGTTTATAAAAAAAGGGGACTGAGGTTAATCTTAAAAATACTATAGCTACTGTAGACAAGCAAACTCTAAAAACGATTAAGTAGGTGCAATGTTTAATAGATCACATCCTAGCCTATCACGTTTCATATCTAGATTAATGGAAGATTACCTACTATTTTAAAATCTTAAAAGAGCCAAAGAATTTTAGATAGGATGAAACATGTCAATATATATTTATATAATTGAAAAGTTTTCTTAAAAATCCACTTTCACTTTTAAGCCCTCGTGAAGGAGATTGGCTCTTTTTGTATCTACAAGTTTCAAATAAGGTAATATTGGTTAGGGAAGATGAAAAAATGCAAATGCCTATCTATTATGTCAACCACATCTTATATAATGTAGAAGTAAGAAATTACAAGCTGGAAAAGGTTACTTATGCCTTATTTGTTTCAATTAAGAAGTTTTGTTTATATTTACAAGCTTATATTGTCAATTGGTCTGAAAATCTTATGAGTTTGATTTTCATTATTTGCCTCAATGTTCTATAAAGTCATAAGTTATTTTTATGTTGATGGATCCTCAACTACAAAAGGTAGTTGTAAAATCCCACTATTATAGAGCATATACCAACATTCCAGAGAATATCTGAGCATATACCCCACGGAAGTGGCATATTAGAGCAGTCACATCAACTTATCATGCCATCATATAGAACATAAGCATTTAGAAGAACTAAGTTTTCTCATGTTATTTATAGCCATAAGTTTACATTGTGTCTTTACATTCTATAATCCATATATTTACATTACCAAAGACATCTGAGATTCTTTGCATTTGATTCACAAATATAAACATTCATTACACTCATAATTCATGTTTATACAATACATAACATGTGAAAGTTCACAGCTTTATACAATGTGTACAACATAAAACTGGGTACTGGACTAAATTGATCTGACTAGATGTTTTAGAATCAGCTAACCAGACCTTTGATTCATTCTAGGTTCCAAAACGGACAATACTAAGCTACTATTAGATTGCCTTAAAAGCTAAGTCACCCCCGTACCTGAAAATCATCGTTGCAATTTTGATGAGTTTGCGAACTCAGTGAGTGAACCATCATCGATGTGCTCACTCATATCAAAACACAAATATCATGAGTATAAAACCAATTTCACGAATATATCACATTATTCAAAATCAGTTCTCATTCATCACATCACCCATCTTAATCATTCATATCATTGACATATGCACAAGTATTTCATATCACTATTCAACACAAATCAATGGTTCTTTCCAATCATTCTCAAGATACATGTAAGTACATATATATATATATATATATGCAAATGAAAATGAGAATCCAGTTCCATTCTTATTTTTGTTGTGACTGAGCGCCTATTTAACTATCCTGTATCCGTTGTGAATACTGGGCTCATTTCAGATACTGTCCTGTACTCATTGTGGATACCAAGCTCATTAATAACTGAGCATGTGACTCTATGTGTGCATTTCCTGAGCTTTAAGCTCCTCTCCATACTAGTCACTCCAGTCACAACTCCTTTATCTGATCATGCTTATCAATGTCATGAAATGCATCAAATCAGATAATGTGCCATCAACAACTTTCATTCAATGTACACAGGCATTTATTGCATTCATCGGATCTAAGTCTGGAATTTAACATTTAGTTGAGCACTCATTTCCTTTTCACATACAAATAGATAACACTTCCAATATATTTTCAAATATTGAACTTGTCAGACTATCAATGTCCTAAATTTTCACAATCTCATAGGTAACAATTCAATAATTGGAATTTAAACAAAAACAAAACAAATATAGTGAGAAAACATCTAGATTGACTCACAGTATGCTCCAGATTAGCTATTGCCTTGACAATTTGGCAATGTCTGGATGTTGTCGATCAATTTGTGCTTCTATATCATGCAATACTCACATATCTACACATTACTAACTTGTTTAATCAAATGAGTACTTAATCACACACACGTATATGTGTTATGTTTAATGCATGTTTATTTGATTATCCCGGTTATGTAATTTTATTCACAAATCTTGCTTATTCATTCATCATATCTTGTATGTATCTTGTTTGCAATTAGGTTTATGCCTTAAGAAAACTTGGTTACTCTGGATTCATCAATCATTCATTCACCAATCCTTTTCTAACATTATATATTCACATAATTTCCAATCCTTATTCATTGATACCTAATTCACATCTTTCACATCCTTTGGATCACATTTGCATCCATAAGAACACCTTAACAACTCACAATTTCAGATTTAGACACATTGATCTCAAACAATCCGTTCCTTAAGTTATAACCTTAATTGACAACCTAAACCTATCAAACCCTTAACCAATTAATCCAACAACAATCTAAGTTTATTTCAAGTCTCAATCAAGTCCAAATACACAAAGGTAAAGTATCTTATTGGTTCAACAATCACACAAAACAGAATTTCAGACAAATAGAAAATTCCTTACTTCAATGCATTGCCCACGATCATGGGAAGGAGTTTATGCAGCTTCCACGATCATGGGATGGGTGAATATAAAGTTCACCATCCATTTCCTTCAATTTTTTATCGAATTATAACCCCATAATAATAGTCCATTGATTATACCTTATTTATACATCAAATCCCAATTTAAAATCATCCATTGAACAACCTCTAGCCTACATTTTCATACATCAAAATAAACCAATTCATCTATCAAATTTCCAGCACAACTTCATCATCAATACCACAACTAAGTTCATCCCCAAACAATCATCATAAATGTTATGTTAACATGTATCAAAATAGATGAATAAATCACTTACTTGTTTAGCTCAAAACCTCCTCAATCATCAAGCTAACTTAGCCCTCCAAACATGCAAGGATAAAACATACTCCAAAAACAAGATGAAAACACAAAAGGGGATTCAACAACAAGATGAAGGCAACAAAATTTTGTAGTGACAAAGTGCAAAATTTTAACAAAATATCAAAGTTATAAGGGTTGTGTATGGGTGTCGATGATGAGAGAAGGAGGAGGAGTTAGCATGTAGCAAGAACAAAAGAAAAGGTGGCCTTTCATGTGTGTCGTTGGTATATATGTGTGGCAAGGATTGAGACCTGTCAAGTAAAGAGCTAGGTTAAGTGTCCTCTTCTTAAACTACTAATTGTCACTTAATAACTAATCCAATTGTCACTCAATCACTAGGCCATTTGTCTTATAATTTCCTAAGCCATTTGTCACTCATTCTCTATTGCCACGTGTCACTATTTCATAGGCCTAGTCAACCTAAATTTTTATGAATCAATTTGTCTTATCTTTTAAGATTTTTCCTAAACTAGATGCACATATCACCTTATCAATCACTCAATTGTAACAATAAATTCCCAATTCACTAATTATAATACATCAAACAAAATTCAAGTCATAGTCAACACACAATTACATCATAATTATTTAAGATCTTTTATATCCTAGGATATGTCAAATGAGTGCATATACTATTTTTACAATGTCTCTAAATCATGATTTGTGTATAAATGCAAATATGATGCATGCAAATGAAATGCACTTCGTGAATTCTCATATGATATGATCAATCTAATAATTAAATCCTTAAGTGTAGAAACGGGTTATTACAGTAGTAATGCATAGGTGTATATTAAGGGAGTTTATAAACTGCGATTAAATTATGCCCTGAAGCATGGGTTCCCTACCATAAATAATGTTATTAAGTATGAGAAATTTTTATGTGTGCTTCACTTAGTGCACCATGTTTAGTTAAAATTTATGATCATTCAATTAGAATCACAAGTTATGTTGAAACATGTTAATAGAGAGTACAAAGTTAAATGATAGTATTTTTTAAAGTTATAAATGCTTAGGGCATACATTTTAAATTAAGATAGAGCAAGTATCTTATAATCAAAATAGCAAGTCTAATTGATCTTCTAAGATACGGGCAAATGGCGAGGCAACATCTAGCATATTTTCCTAGAGATACCTCATTAACATCATATAAGGCTACAAATCAAATGTCTCTCTTCGCAAATTCCTAATGAATGGTATGAATTAATGTATGAAGTATCTCCAAATAAGAAAGCTTCTAAATGGTTCGAAAGAGGCATAAAAGGGTTATAAGTTAATCTATCAGGTATGTAATCATATTAAGAATGCTTTATAGATGCTATTATTCATTGTGTTATGGAGTCAAAAGTAAAAAAAAACTTATAAAAGATTGCCATAAATGATTGTATAATTCCCATAATAAGGAAAATGGCTTACATATCATGTTCAATGATAGAGATATTATTAGCCACCATCAAGAAGGATGTATAAAGTTATATTATGATATATAACTAGTGTCAACATTACTCTTTATGGAATCATAAGCGTGTTATATATTATACTTTAATATCAAACTCAAACCCTTTGTTTTAGTGAGGTTTTGAGGCTATTTTTCTATTAGGACACAATAATCAAATATTGTATTTATAGTAGTAAAATACTTCACTAAATAAGTCAAAACCAAGCTTATCCTAATATGATAGAGAATATAGTGGGCAATTTATAAGGGTTAATATCATTATTTGATATAAAGTGTCCTTGGTTTTTATTATAGATAATGAGACATAATTCACTTATAAGGCTTTTATATCATTTTGAATAGGCTTGAAAATTGAACAACATTTTACTTTTGTATTACCCACAATTGAAAGGGTTGACAAAAGTAAAGAATATAACTCTTTTAAAAGGGTTAAAAATTGAGTGGAAAATGTATAAAGAAGTTGGGTGGACAAGCTCCTGCCAGTTTCATAGGTTTATAGGACAACACCTAGAATAATTATAGGTGAAACCCTATTTCATTTAGCTTTTAGAGTAGAAGCACTAGTGTCAATAAAATTGACTATGATTAGTCTCTATTTACATCACTTTTAAGTTATAGTAAAACCAGTTTAATAAGAAGAGTTAGGCTTTTTGGAAAAGAAGAGAAATGATGCATATCTCAAGTGGGCAACTTACAATATTAGGTTAGGTTTTTAAACGAAAGATGTACTAAGGAACTATTCTTCTAAATTGGTGATATGGTTTTATGTAGAACAAGTCCTATGGACATACCTACTTTAAATATTTTAGCATCCAATTAGGTAGGACTTTTATAAGTAAAACATTAAGTTAGTCCTAATATATACAATTGGGTTGCCTAAATTGGATAAAACTGTCATGTATATAGAATAAGAAACATCTTCGCCTTTATTTCAATAAGACCTCTTGTAATGATTATAAACATAAGCATTTAGTAAAAATCTCAAGGCATTTTCATATATCTTTCAAAGTTCAACATCTAATAAACTTTCCAACAAACAAAAGGTTAAGCTACTAATAAATATAACAACTTCTGAAGCATAAAAAAATGGTTTAAAATAAACTAAGAATAAAATCTAAGCACTATATTAGACATTGTTCTTAGGGTTAACTCTTATAGTATAATCATGTATGGTGACTTCATTAATTCCTTTATTTTTATGTACCTGCTTATTGTTATTTAAGAAGCTTCATTAGTTTTCTTAGCACCCTCGCTCATTAGTTTTTTAGCACCCTTGCTTATAAGATACAAATTCATCAGGACCTTCCTCAATAAGTAAAGGGACATCCTCATTCTTTTTCCTTTTCTTTAGAAATATCCTCTATATTGAGGTCTCACATAAGTATTTATAAAGTTTAGCTTTCCAAGCTTCTTCAATGCTTTAAAGCCCTACCTAATAGAATACAACACTTCTTTAAGGTTCAAACATTCACATGATTTGTTCTACTTAAAATGATGGATGGGTTTAAACTTATTCTCTTGGGTAGGGTAGTATTCTCCATCCTTAAAGCATTTATCTTCTCTTAAAAACTCAACAATTTTGTTTTCTAGTGCAACTATATGACTTGTGAGCTCAATAATATTATACCCCATGTCAATAACATTCTTCTTCGATTCCTTGAGCACCTTTTATGGTTAGCTTATAAGTTAGTCTTCAAAGAGGCTAAGTGATCTACTCTCTAATATCTACAAGTGTACATAGCTAAACAAAATTGGAGATATTTCAAAAGCATTAATCCTACAAAGAGCTAGTATTAAATATATTGATCTTAGTTAAACACCAAACTAAATGAAACAAGATAGTTGATTTTAAGATAATTAAACTAATATACTAACTAAAATAAAGCAAACAAACTAATGAAACAAATTAAATAAACAAACATTAAAGATTTGAGGTTTATGTATATAGATATCCATCATCATACAGATTTAATTTTTTAAAGTTGAAATAATAATTGACCTATCAAGGTACACAGGTATATCTAACATGGTAGCTACTATATGTTGATATGCAATTTAACCTAATTAAACTCATTTAGCATAGTTAATCTATATATTTATTATTAAAGTGTAAGATACCATTATTCTATAGCGCTAAAGTGTTTATTCTTCTAATACATAGACATATTTTAGCTATCAGTCCATTATACGATACCTATAATTGAATCTATGTTGGCTAATTACAAATTCAATGATTAAGATCCAAGAAAATAAATTCAACTATTGAATATCCAAATAATTGAATAAATCCTTACAAGTTACATCCATAACCCTAACTACTGTTTTTAACTAATAAACATAACAAAATAAAACATAATTAAATAAATCTCATCATTAGAAGAAAAGAGTAAAAGAAAGAGTTGGGAGAAGTTATCATTAGCATGTTTAACCCTTGATTCAAATCTTCCTCCTTGATGCACAAAACTATGACAAACTAACTAAAAACAAAGAGAAGTTCAAAAGAAAATCTCTCCAAAGAAATAAAAGAAATTTCTAAAAATCTTATAAGTCTATCTATAGCTATTTAAGAGAATAACAAAATTCTAAGTCTAATAAAAATTTGCTAGAAGTCTTATAAATTAATTCTAATACAAGTATTTATAGCTAAGATTACAAAAATATAGTTATAGGTGACTTAAACTTAAATAATCCCATAATAAAAAAATAGGTACAATAATTGATATGTATTATAGATCTAAAATTGGCAATGATCTTATAATGCTTCTTTGGTCGTCATTGTTCACTATGTAATTAATGCCTAATATGCTTCGTAACTGGCATTGATTTTGTACTATTTCTCTCTGTAAATAAAGGCAAGTCTAACGTTAGCTGTATTTAACATCTATCATCAGTCTGATATTGTTTCTCAACTCCTATGAACTTCATAAAAGACAAAGGTTTGTTATGCTTCTAGGTCTGGTGCCTGTTATATTATGCTCCCCCCTAAGATCTTCACTTTTAAACATCTTTAAGTTATAATTAGCTTCTATAGTCTTCTATAAAGTTGTTCTCCATCTTCTTATCTTCCAAATAGTTCTAAAATCACATCAATTGGACGACTATGGAGAAAGTTGCACTAAATCTTGCTTTTATCCTTTAAATTTAATCACCTACTAGAGAAAACATAACAAAATCTATATAAAACATATTATAAAGGTGAAAAATACCAAGTAAATTAGTTCCAAATAATATATAAATGATTGATCTATCACTAAGAAATTATAAACATTCTCTTTCACCTATGCTAATTAAGCCTCTAATTGCTCATTTTTGGCCTAAAAAAAGTTGTAGGATTTTATGAATTTTCTAATGAACATGCTAAAGTTAGTGATAAACTATATAGAAACTAACATAACTTACGCTACAAGAAATATGTTGTATTGTCTATGTTTTCCACACATTTTTTAATTTGTATCCAAAAGTTTATATATCTCTATAGTTTTTCTAAATTGTAGCCTACTCAAACAATCAACAAGACTTAACTCTGAAAAATATTTCACAAACTTTCTAAAAGACTATTAGCTACAATTAAGTTATTCTTTACATTTGTTTCTATGGTGCAATATTATTATTTTAGCTACAAATTATATTTTGTAGCTAAAATAATTTTAGTCAATGGGCTACATTTTTGTTTCATATCTAAAAATTATTAGCAACATTTTTGAAATTTTAAAGAAATTATATTACTAAAAACGCTATAAAGCTACAATGTACAATCCTAAGAAAAGGAGAAAACCCCGATACAATCACAAAAGAGAGGCAGTTTCAAAAGAACTCTGCCAAAAATCAGCCCAAGAGCAACTCCACCAGCTACAAATACCAACGCCTACGCATAGCCAAACTTAAACCTCCTTGTTTTCCAGATGCAATAAGAACTTATCTAATCACATTAACTATAATATCAGCTAATTCATATTTTGGTCTCTTTAGTTGCTTATAGATCCGACGATTCCGCTCCCTCCATATATAGTATATTATCTGCTGAAAGGAAGTCCGAATAATGAGACCATCAGGCTGCCTTGCTCGAAATTATTAGCAACATTTTCATACAATAAAACATTATTTGGACATAAAATAGGTGAAATCTCCACAAACTTGCCTAAAAATAGAGGAAAGTTGTCGAGAAATATAAACGAAACCCCATATTTCTTGTCTTATTTAAACCCTAGAGGTAACTACCCTCTTTACGATTCTCCCTCTCCAATTTCGGTTCGAAGTGTGAAGTAGATGAATTGCATCTGGAGGGTTTGTTTGGAGATAACTATTTAGACTATGAAGCAAAGGAGAGGTATATTTTTGCCTAATTGTTTTTTTTCTTTTATTCATACTAAAATATTTATCCTTCATTTTAATTTTGCTTGAAATTACCAACTTTTCATCGAACCTGTATTTGTTTACATTTTTGGGGTTTTACGGGTTTTATACATGAATGTCTTTTAGTTTCTTTATCTGGGTTGTTCATCATTGATTCATTGCTTTGATTTTTTCTATTTTTTTGTTTGTTGGTTATGATACTTTCTTAATGTTATTTTTGCTACTTTGAGGTTTTTGGTGTTTCTACTTTTTCTGTTTTCATTTTCTCAAGAAACAAATTGTTGTATTTCTTTTTATGATAGAGTTCTCCAGTTTCTTTTTTTGAATGATTCAAGATATTAAATATCTATAAGGATATTTCATCTGCAAGTCTTTTATTATGTATTTTCCAATTCTAACACAGGTTCAATTTCTTTGATTTTTTAATTGCTTAAAAAGTATATACGAAATGATTTAATATGTGTTAAACTACGTATTTTGCAAATTTCAAGTTAGGAGGGGATTTCAAATGCATTTTCTATTTTCTTAATTATTTGAAGGGGAATTCTAATGTACTTTCTTTTTTTAATTCTCTCTCACACAGCTATGTTCTTTAAGGATGCTCAATGGAAATAAGTAAGTGCACATGCATGAATTGTTTCATACAAGATGGTTTCTTCTGTTGGAAAATATACGCAAGATTGAATCTAGGCGCAGCGAAATAAATTTAAAATTTTCCACATAATTGACTTTAACAGAATTAAATTAGAAACATAAAACATGAAATAGAAAAAGCTATACGAACCTGTTCTGATTTCCAATACAATTTCCTGCTTCTCCGAAAATGTTAATTCCACGAGCTGTTCAATCGTCCGGCTTCTAACGGTATCCACGGATCTATTAGGAGAAAACTCAAAACGATTTCGAGAGAAAAAATGTAAGAAGTGCTAACCTCATTTTTCTAATCTTTCCTTTTATATGAAAAATCTTATTTTTCATATCCTTGGATTTTATTAAAATTACAACTAAAGTC
>JANZLX010000002.1:33579272-33591284 GCA_025531955.1 Erythroxylum orinocense
CCCGGAAAATATCATGATTGCATGCCAATTTCATAATTTGTACTCATGTCTTCTAACCCCTAATTTGGGGCGTTACAGGTTCGGTCGCTCCGACCTCTCCTTCTAATTTCTGAAAGCTCTGTAGGAGTAAAGCTCGTAATTCCATCATCTCTTTTTCTACTTTTTGTGTCCTATTTTGAATCTCCGAGAACATCCTGTCATTCCAATCTTATGACTCCAAAAACATCCTCTCCATTACACTCATCAGGCTTTCTTCCACTCTTTGTAACCTGTGCCTCTGGTGCATGCTGCCATCGTTACTCTTTAAAGGGTCGACTTCTCGAATACTAATTGTTGTGTACTAAAAATGGCTCACGGATTTCGTAAATATTGTTACGATTTCGTCAGAAAGGGTAGAAGGAAAACATCAAAAGGGAGAGAAACATAGATTCCATTAATATAGAGAGAGAAGAACAAATCATTCACACTGAACTTTTCATGCCATTGAAGCCGTTAGTATCCAGCTTAAATACAAATCTATTATACTTTAGTCTTACGTCCAGCTTAGTAATACTGGACACTTTATTTAAACGTTGCATTTTGCTTCCTTATAACGTCAATAACGATTCTGACATATTATTATTACGTGTCGCCTTCTCCATCTTTCTTTCTCTGTAACACTATTGTCTGAGTTATAACCTTGAAATCTATATATGCCACTCTTCGTCTTGGGTAGTATTCTGAGTGAACTGAATATTAAGATTCTTTTGGAGACAACTGGTTGAAACGAAGGCGTTAAAGCCCAACAAAATGGCCTCAGTGAATGAGCACAAGATGAGTATGAAAGCATCATAGAAACGAAATAACATAAAAGGTTTTCGGAAAGCTTCTTGATTCTATGCACTCGTTAACTAGCAACCGCTTGCGTGTCTTTTAACTTCCAACAAGAACTTTGACGATTTCAGGACTTGAGCAATTCCATAAGTTCACCTTTCTTCAGCTTTGAGTAACCTTTGATACCCCTAGACTTAGCTAGCTCCTTCAGCTGGGAGAGTTTCATTTCCTCTATTCTTGGCAACTTCAACTCCAGGCTTCCCACCATGATTGCGGATGGTTCATCGGAGAGCTCAGCTGCTTGTCCTCTAGGTGCTGATGGTGATGGGATTGGTGATCTCTTCACAAAATTAGATGGAGGCCTCGTTAACTTGAAGTTTGTTTGTAAGAGTTGTTCATCATTTCCCATCTTCTTGTTCTTGTCAACACCTTGGTTCCTTCTAAATGTTTTGGTTCCACCTCTTTTGGTAGGTGTTCCTGCCAAAATTACAAACTAGTCATACATGATAAGAGAGTTAATAGAGCAAATTGCTTCTAAGTTTCTAATAAGCAGTCAAAAGAAAGTGTGTAAATGATATGTGACTGAACAACTGCTTAGATGATCGTCCTGAAGATTTCCCTTTTAAATTTGTCAACAAATGCACTGAAAACGAACAAAACCAGAGCTCAGGTGACCTGTGCTAAAGCTTTCTTTGATGTTCCATTTTTCTTGCATAAGAAAAGAAGTTCAAATCTTACAATGACTGCAGCTTAAAATGCCACCGAAATGCTAGTAAACTTGTTTCAGTATTGGGAGAAGCATATCCATGCTGTTTTACCTTTTACTTGTTTTCTTGATTGGCGAAGAAACTCCAGGACAGAATCAGTAGGTGAAGTGTCCTCCGATGCTTTCCCAGTCCTCATCCCCGTATCGACCGACTCCCCTTTTGATATTGAAGACTGTATCCTTCTGAACAGAGCAAGAATTTCTTCCTGGCCAGATGACTTGGGGAGTTTACTATCAAAAGACTGGGATTGATTATTGTGATAGTCCATTCTTCTTCTTCCCAGTCTGGTGCTTTTCTGGGGAGGTCTACCTTTCCTATTTCCATCAGAGTGTGTGCCGGAATATATTGATTGCAGAGTATCATTCCATGAAGGAAAAAGTGAAGGCCCATCTGCAATCTCAGCCAAATTTAACAAGCTGCATCAAAAACGACCCTTCAGTTTGAAGTTCAGACTTACAGTCATATCAATGGTACCTAAAGAATGTTTTGATAAACACTACAGACTGATCATGCAAATTCATTATGCGCATGTAAGACGACAGATGGAAACTTTAACCTTATAAAAGGAAAAGTAGATAGCTTCTTCAGACAGTGAAATCAATAACATATGTCATTTTCACACCTATATAACCTTCAGAAACTGGAACATTGAAAGGGGACTGAACGGAAAAAAGATCTAAGAACCTAATTGAGAAGAAGAGTGGTAGCACATATTTCAACCTCAAAGTGAAACTGCAAAACCTTACAACTTTAATCATCACACAAACCACATATTTCCCAGACTAAGTAGGTCAAATTTTACGTGTTACAGCATCAAGTTGGAATTGAATAACGGATACCCAACCTACACACCAAAGGCTTCCTTATAACTGTAAATTTTATCCGTCCACCGGCAATAACTAAAGGGAAGTCTTTAAACAAATTTGCAATACAACACAGATTAATCTCATCAACAGTTCAGTGGCTACGTTGCAAAGGTTTCCATGTCATCAATGGTTCAATGGGAATGATGCAGAGCTTGGTCCATAGACTTGGAAATGGCTGCCAAGGCGGTGATCATGAAGGAAAAGACAATCATAAGGTGGTAGCCCATATCAAAGGAGCTAGTCCCCCATCCAGATTCCTATCACCCATATTTGAGGCAGTGGAAGAAAAAGACCTCACTCAAGTGTAGCCCTACCGTGGAGGGCGCTGTACATTCTTTACTAATTCATGGTACAGTAAAGCACAAAAACAGGTTCACCATTCATATGACAGCGTAACCACCCAAAAAGAGAAAATAGAAATACAGAACCATTATCTTTTACTTGAGTAGATTTATGTACAGAAACATCAATCCTATCCTGCCGTATAATTCCATTTCAATCTGTTAAAAAACAAGTTCAACCCAGGACCATAACTCATTCACGGAAGCTCATGAAGATGGATACTACTGAAGGATAATGATAATACCTTTGAGAGAAACAATGGGCTTGCCAATCTTGAGCTGATTAGTAAAAGAGGAACAAGAGGGCAAATTCAAAACAGAGTGAGGATAGAAAACAACATCCATATCCAACAATTAGACCTGTGGATTCTGAATCTGCATTTGGATTAGGTTCACACGTTCTGTACTTTAGTCTTTATATGGGAACATGTGGTAGTCTTTTTGTCGTTGACAAAGAACAAGGTCACATCTTTATTTCAGCGCGTGGACACCAAATTCCTCTTTTCTTATTATTATTCTTATTATAATGATGAACTCAATTCTTAAAAAACGAGCTTTCCTTGATTGTTTTTCTAGTTTCCACCGTCATATGCGTCTTCATGGCCAAAACTACATCAACGAACTTCTTCAGCTTCACGCCTAACAGAAACCCTACCAAAGACTCCATCAAATTTCAAAATGGGTTCTTTCTGAGCAGACCAGTGAAAGCATTTTCTCTTTCATCATCACAATTGCAGTTTTATTATGCTTCGATTCCCATCTCAGTACCCCTCACCAAATATAAAGATTACGAATTTATTAGTCTTGATGAGAAAATTTGTGAATTCTGCGAGAAGGGTAATCTTAAAAAAGCAATGGAATTCCTTCTGATGCCTGAAAAGCCTCAAATAGCTTCAAGTACTTATTGTTCTGTATTGCAACTCTGTGCTGAGCTTAAATCTCTAGAAGATGGTCAAAAAGTACATTCCATCATTCGCTTCAGTGGGGTTTCAATTGATGGCGTTCTGGGATCAAAACTGGTGTTTATGTATGTGACTTGCGGGAATTTGAGAGAGGGGAGGCTGGTGTTTGATAAGATTGCTAATGAAAAGACTTTCCTTTGGAATTTGATGATAAACGGGTATGCAAAGATTGGTGATTTTAAGGAGAGTGTGCTTATATTTGAGAAGATGTTGAGGTCTGGGATTGAAGTGAACTCTCACACATTTTCTTGTGTTTTGAAATGTTTTGCAGCTTTGGGAAGTATAAAAGATGGTGAATGGGTTCATGGATATTTATTGAAACTGGGTTTCAATTCATATAATGCTGTTAATAATTCTCTTATTTCGTTTTATTTCAAGATCAGAGAAGTTCAGAGCGCACATAAGTTGTTTGATGATTTGACTGACCGAGATGTTATTTCATGGAATTCGATGATAAGTGGATATGTAACAAATGGTCTTTGTGAAAAGGGGCTAGAGTTATTGATAGAGATGCTAAAATCGGGAGTTGACACGGATTTGGCAACAATTGTTTGTGCTCTTGCAGGTTGTGCAAACTGTCGTGATGTTTCTTTGGGTAGAGCACTTCATGCTTTTGCAATAAAAGCCAGATTTGACAGGAAAGCTATCTTCAATAACACAGTAATGGATATGTATTCAAAATGCCGTGACTTGAATGCTGCAATACAAGTTTTTGCAAAGATGGCTGATAAAAGTGTTGTATCCTGGACTGCCTTGATTGCCGGTTATGTTCGAGAAGGACTTGCTGATAAAGCTATTGGAGTGTTCCATGAAATGGAAAGAGGAGGTGTTGTACCAGATACATTTGCTATCACAGCTATTCTTCATGCCTGCGCTTGTAATGGGTCACTGGAAAGTGGCAAGCATATACATAACTACATCAGGGAAAATGATATGCAGACAAATATCTTTGTATGTAACGCTCTCATGGACATGTATGCAAAATGTGGAAGCATGGAAGATGCTAAGTCTGTGTTTCTGGAGATGCCTGTGAAGGATATTGTCTCATGGAATACCATGATTGGAGGCTACTCAAAAAATGGTCTTCCTAATGAAGCTCTCAGTCTTTTTGTCACAATGATAAAAGAGTTGGAACCTGATGGTAGAACTATGGCATGTGTGCTTCCAGCTTGTGCCAGCCTTGCAGCCTTGGATAAAGGCAAAGAGATCCATGGTTACATATTACGAAATGGATGCTTATATGATCAACATGTTGCCAATGCTCTTGTTGACATGTATGCAAAGTGTGGAATGCTAGTTCTTGCTCGATTCCTGTTCGATATGATTCCTACAAAGGATTTGGTCTCATGGACAGTGATGATTGCTGGATATGGCATGCATGGGTTGGGAAATGAAGCAATTTCTGCCTTCAATGGAATGAGGCATGCTGGGCTTATGCCAGATGAAGTTTGCTTCATCTCTATATTATATGCTTGCAGTCATTCTGGATTAATTAATGAAGGATGGATGTTTTTCAATTTAATGCAAAACGAGTGCAATATAAAGCCACAACTAGAGCATTATGCTTGTGTTGTGGATCTTCTTTCCCGTACTGGGAAGCTATCGATGGCATACAAATTTATACAGAAAATGCCAATTGAACCTGATGCAACGATCTGGGGATCTCTGCTTTGTGGGTGCAGAATTCACCATGATGTCAAATTAGCAGAGAAAGTTGCAGAACATGTCTTTGAGCTAGAACCTGAGAACACAGGTTACTATGTACTTTTGGCAAATATCTACGCAGAGGCAGAAAAGTGGGAACAAGTAAAGAAAATGAGAGAAAAGATTGGTACGCGTGGTTTAAAGAAGAATCCAGGGTGCAGTTGGATAGAGGCCAAGGGCAAGGTACATATCTTTGTCGCCGCCGATAATTCACACCCACAAACCAATAACATTGAAGCTCTGGTGAGCAAATATAGATCAAAGATGAAGGAAGAAGGTTATCATCCTAAATTGAGATACGCTTTAATTAATGCAGATGAAATGGAGAAGGAAATGGCCCTTTGTGGACACAGTGAGAAATTAGCCATGGCTTTTGGAATATTAAACTTGCCACCTGGCCAAACA
The DNA here is from genome assembly GCA_025531955.1 of Erythroxylum orinocense. Lineage (NCBI taxonomy): Eukaryota > Viridiplantae > Streptophyta > Magnoliopsida > Malpighiales > Erythroxylaceae > Erythroxylum > Erythroxylum orinocense. Next base: position 33,585,131 of record JANZLX010000002.1, read on the forward strand.
ATACGGGTAACTAAGAACCTAAGAGTATGCGGTGACTGTCATGAGATGGCCAAGTTCATGTCCAGCAAAACCAAGAGGGAGATTGTTTTGAGAGATTCTAATCGGTTTCACCATTTCAAGGATGGCATTTGTTCTTGCAGAGGTTTCTGGTAAATTAATTCATGGAGAAGTCTGAATGTCAGAGCTCAAGCTAAGCCATTTATGGTGACTGAAAGTTAATGATAGTTAAAGTTAGACATTTATCATATGTGAATATTGAATTGGGATCTTTATCAAAAAAAAAAAATTGAATTGGGATCTCCCTCCGACTGATGTACATGTTGATCTTAGACAATTGAATCCTCTGACTTGAAGGTTGAAGCCATGCACAACGGTTACAAGAAGACGAGTAACTTTCTCGGACACTAAATGTCGGTCCATGGCTTATCATCTGGCATGTTTTGTTTATGCTAATCACTCATTGTCTCCAACAACTAAGTCGCTTTAATTCTCAAAAACTTGTGTGCCCATGAGGAGTTGTAGCTATGATTTGAGTGGCAGGGAATAAATCCAAGATTGCACTCAAAGACAAGGAGACAATTGTAATCATCATCCTCCAACTATCATTCAGCATCCACCCAAATTGTAATTGCGAATTTCGTCCAAAGTACGTAATGGAAGTATACTTTCAAAGTTGAGACTCAGGATGGATGGTAGTTGTTTTAGAGGTTTATTGCGGCAGAGTGCATAGGATGTTCTGTCATTAATTGCTAACCTCAACAGAGCGAGGAAGCGTAGCTTGAAGACATCTGAATGTGATCAGTTGTTCATCCTATCATATCTCAAACTTGGATTTTAATGCCTAGAGACGTCTCAGTGAAGCGCTCCAGCACTTAACAAACATCGTGTCTAGTCCACTGAAGAGTTGCCAACTCAAGACTCATGTTATGCCTAAAACTATCCTTATTTGTACATGTTTATTATGCTATCCCCATCTGGATTACTCTCATCTTCCTTGTTTTGGTACCCCAAACAAGAGCATGCCAACGGTTAAGCTTCTCTGATGAAATCTTAAATTGAAAAAACGAGGCTTGATTTTAGAAGGTAACAAACACCAAACGAAAACAAAGACAAATGGCCAATAATATGGGTCGAGGCTTTGATGGAAGTGATACAGTAGAATGTTGGTAGCTCATGAGAATTACAAACTTGATGATACAAATAAGCAAAGTAGAAAAGAAGATAAATCGCACACCCAAAACAATGATTTCTCCTCCTCTTTTTTCATTTTTGTCCACTCTGCAACTACTCTCATCAATAATGAAGTGTATAGTAAATAAATCAAACAATAATTTCATCAAATAATCCCTATTCTATGCAAACTCAACTTCTAACTAACAACATTTTCTGGACAGAAGGACCATGAAAACTATGAGGAATACTATGGAAGCAATTGCTATGGCAATACCAAGAGCAACCTTGTTAGGCCCATGATGATGTTCCTTTCTACTGGAATTGTCTCCTTCACCGTTATCATCATAGTCCGATGAATCATCACTCGCTGAAGATTCTTTTGACGGTGGCGGTGACATTGGTAATCCATGCTTATCACAAGGAGCTATCCCAAGCTTCAATTTTGATGATAATTGTGTATGGTTGTAGCACAAATTGCTATTCTCACCAATCTTCAACACAGCCAACTTCTTCATAAAACTAAGATTAAACGGCAAAACACCATGGAACGCATTTTTCTCAAGATTCAAGTACTTCAAGTGCTTCATTTCTGCAAGAAACCTCGGTATCGTCCCATTGAACTGATTCGAACTCAGATCAACGTGAACTAAACCAGGAATTGCTGACACAGAATCCGGGATAGACCCAGATAACGAATTAGACTTCAAAGACAGATTTTTTAGAGAGATCAAGTCACCAAAATTCGTGGGCAATTCCCCGGTAAGCGAGTTAGAAGAAAGATCGAGATTTTCAAGGTTTTCAAGGACTGCAATAGAACCAGGGATAGTCCCCTTGAGCTTGTTACCTGAAAGATCCACATGGGTAAGATTGGAATGGAGATGTCTTGGTATGTATCCGGTAACATTAGCATTGGAGATAGTAACGGACTTCAACTTGCGCATATTACCAAGAATAACATAGAGGCCACTACCATTAACAGGCACATCACTGACAGTAAGATCAGTTAGATTGACAAAGTGAGAGAGCCCTACAGCAGTGAGGTGCTTAAGAGAGTGAATGCAAGTGAAGGAATGGAGAGACAAAGCAAGATCTGAAGGAAAACGAACAGTACTTGCAGGACAGTTGGTAAAAGTTAGAGACCGGAGTGTAGAAAGAGACTTGAGAGCAGTGTAGGAGAGGGAGAGGTCAGAGGAGCAGTTGGAGAGATTTAGTGAGATGAGAAAGCGAAAGGGAGAGGAAGCGTCGCAGACGGTAGCGTTGTGTGGAGATGGTTGAATACAAGGATCTTTAGCAGTGGGGATGTCAAGAGATTGGAGGGCCGTGAGTTGTTTGGGGTCTAAGGTGGAGTGTCCGGACGGGGAGTGTCTACTGGTAGGAGAGGAGACTGGGGAGGGACTAGTAGTCGGAGAGGGTCTAGTGGTCGGAGAGGAAATGGGGGAGTGTCTAGTGGTCGGAGAGGAGATGGGGGAGTGTCTAGTGGTCGGAGAGGGTCTAGTTGTCGGAGAGGAGATTGGGGAGGGTGAAGGGGGGAGTGTGGCTGCTCCGGCCGCCGTGAAGAGGAGGAGGAGAATGAAGAAGAGTACAAGCGGTGGTTTTGGTGGTGGCGACATCGGTGGAAATGAAACTTGGGAGGGTTGAAGTATGTGGAGTGCGGAGCGGTGTTGTTTCCAAGTGAAATGTTCAAGTAAGCTTAGGAAGTAGCACAGTCTACAGTCTACACGCAGAAGAAAGTCACATTTGGGCAACAGTACAGATTATCGATTAGTACTGTTATGCCCTCGTAGTTGAACGTATTTACAGAATCATCCTCTATACTTTTTCGGTGTCTAATGTCTTCCTTCTTTCCATTCACTCGCTAATGTCTTCCGGTTAAGGTATAGGGTTTAGAGTTTAGGTTTTCAATATCTAACGTCTTCCTTCTTTTCATTCACTGACTAATGTCTTTCAGCTAACCATTTCAGCGCACTAGCTCAACTGGGGATTTGCCCTGTCTGGAAGGCCATATGCTCATCCATTTGTAAGGCCCATCTGAGCTCTACCAATGTAATTTGATGGCTTTTTTTGAGCCTTTTGTCAAGGGCAAACGAAACCTTTATGGAATAATTTTGCTGTACAGCTAATCAATCCAACAGTACTGCAGAAGAAGTCTGCTCGTACCTTTTTACTCTAGGTAGGACTAAATTAACAAGCAAGATTGGGTGTATCTACTTAGGAAAGTTGAGTCCAACTTGTTGGGATGGTTTAATTGGCGGAACAAATTTGCAATAATATTTTTGTGAAAGCAAAAGCGATGTAAGAAAAAATGAGGTAAAAATATAAGAATTTACTTAATTGGGTCAATTATTTGACCTATGTCTTTAAATAAAGAGGTAAAAATCTTTTATTATTATAACAAAGACGATATAAAAAGAAATATGACAATAACAATATATAGTATCTTAAAATTTTTCTTCAAAAGTTTTCTCTAAAGTCTTTTAAAGTTTTAACGTGCAAAATTTTTATCAAATTATTTATAAATAATAGTTACTTATAAGAAGTACAATTATAGTAAAATTTTATTATCATAGAAACTTAAGACCACTGATACTCTATTTTTCGAGTAAATAGAACAAGGACACACCGACAATATAAAGAACGTAGATAGAGTAAAGAAATCAACTTGGGGAAAACTGCACTATATTTCAACTCACATACAAGTTTATTTATACAGAAAATATAAGCATGTGTGGTAGTGTTGTTAGTGCTAAAAGAACTAAAGAAACTTATTAATAAACTTCTAACTACAATTAGTTACAACAACTATTAACAATCAGTTAAATATACATTCTTCATGCCCCCTTCAAGTTGAACTTTGGTGAGCATCAAACAAAGCCAACTTGAAAAATAAGCTACGGAATAATGATGAACAAAGGGGTTTGGTAAACAAATCGACCATCTGGAGATGTGACGGAATATGAACTAAAACAATTAACCTTTGCTTGAATTGATTACGAACCACATGACAATCAATGTCAATGTGCTTAGTTCGTTCATGGAAGACAGGATTATAAGTGACATGAATGGCAAACTTGCTATCACAGTGCAAAGTAATTGACTTCTGTACCAAAACCTTCAAATAGCCTAGCAAATAAGTAATCCACATCAACTAACACACTGTTGAAGCCATAGATTTGTACTCAGCTTCAGTGGAACTTCGAGAAACAGTATGTTGACACTTGGTCTTCCAGGAGATAGGACAATTGCCCAAATATATGTAAAAACCAGTTAAAGACTTTCCGCTTATTTGGCAAGAAGCCCAGTCTGCATCAAAATACGCTGTAAGGCTTAAGTCATTTGTAGCTGGAAAAAATAACCCCATAAAAAGAGTGTTGGATCCCGTATCCGGAACCCAACTCTCTTGCTTAAAATCGCGAAATTTGAGCGTGCGTGTAACCTTGAAGGGTCATAATTCTTTTTTTGAATCCATATGGACATCATCAATTCATGTTCATGCTTATAACGATCCAAAAATTCACTTACAATAGTTCCATAGTGTGCTCATGCTACCTAATCACCATGCTTGAACTTATTTCTCTTACGCGTACACCGAATTTGAAAAACTTAAAATCTTAAATTTCATTTTGACTTCTTCATAGAAATCATAGCTTTATATCTCTTGTTCAATTTGGTGAAAGAATTATCTCAATCGGAGTTCTACAACTTAAGATATCATCAAAATAGTACAACGTGCACAAAACTCTAATCATGCTCTCCTAGCCGACCTCTTAGTTGCTCTAATACAAACTTCCTCAAATCAACTTCAAATACTACAAATTTTATGGAGAGATAGCTACATGTATTAGAAAACTATTGCCTCAAGAATCACCTCAATTTGAGGTCGGATGAGGGAGTTATGATCAAAAGAACATACCATGTTCATTCCCCAAAATCAAATTGAACATACTTTGGCACTATTGCCATAACTTTTTCTAAAAATATCCAAATGCCTTTGTTCTTGTGCCATTTGAAAGATGACATCCATATCTACAAATCGTATTAGAGGCCTCAAAGTGAGATTCGGCCTCAAAACTAATCAAAATCACAAATTACTGAAGTTGACCTGAGGTTGTCCGTTAAACGGACATAGACTGGCCAAACTGTCCATTTTCACCCGAGACAGTCCATTTAACGGACACACACTGCCCAAAGTGTCCAAACTCATCCGAGAAGGTCCGTTAAACGGACTTGTATGTCCGTTTAACGGACACATACGCAGGGCCGGTCCTATACTTTTATGGGCCCAGGGCAAAATTAAAAAAATTTAAAATGAGCCCCCTTTTCATATTATGGGCCCAGGACAAAATTAAATTTTTTAAAAACAAAATAGGCCCCTTTCTCATAAATTATATTAATTTATAATTTTCTGAAAATTTAATTTATTTATTATTATTTTTTTGGTAAATTTTTTAATTAATAGTTAATTTAGAGAGGGGGCTTGGGGCCCCCTCTCATTGAGGGCCCTGGGCGGGTGCCCCGCTGGCCTCTGCCCAGGGCCGGCCCTGCACATACGGGGCAATGTGTCCCAAACCTTTTTTCAAGCATCTCCAATGCTTCAAACTTCATCTTAACACCATATATACCTATACACTTTATAATTTTCATTTCTTATCATGCACATTCATTTCCTAATAACTCAACCATCAATCTTAATTCATCAAACTACCATTCCTTAATCCAATCAAATCATCAATTCTCATCAAACCCTGCCTTCTTCTTAATTATCATGACTATCATGCAGATAAAACCCTAAGCATCATGTCAACTTGTAACATTCATATCTCAACTTTACTTCCGTAGCTAAATACATCCTCATTCTTATCCATTCAAATACTAATTCTTCTTTTACACACATTTCACTTGCATATATATATATATCCATTCTCATGCCAAATTCATGAATTCAATTTGATTGCTTCTTCGATTTTAGTTGATTTCAATTGGA
>JANZLX010000002.1:33636184-33653681 GCA_025531955.1 Erythroxylum orinocense
CTTATATAGGTAAAAGCCCTTGCCCATTTGTTGTCCCCAACCAATATGGGACAACAAAGGAGCCAAATTACTTAACAGGGTGGACGTGCGAGCCTCGTAACCAAAGTACTTCTATGATACATTTCAGGGAAAGGGTCAGGTAGGTAGCTCACAATAAACTTTTAACAAATCGTAACTGCAAACTGACAACAAGAAAGATATCCATCTGAAACTTTCTTTCCATTCAGAAGATAAGAAAGCAAGGCTCTCACCATTACATCAGCTTACCGTAAACTTCAGCCACCTCTTTTGATGCGTTAATTCCTAGTGAAGTTAATACATGTTACATGTGGGAGTAGTTTATCAGGGAAAATTGCAGCTCTAGAAAGAAATGAACATGGTTCATGATCTTCATTACATGCAGGCCGTTCTCGCCCTCTCAAGTTAAGCTTCGCATTGGATTCCCACCATTGTCACTACAAATAAATGGCTGGCTAGAATTCCTCCTGTCTAACTATGGAACTCATTTCTTTGAATATGTTCATCACTTGACGAAATTAACGACCAAAAATTCTTAAAACGAAAGTAAATAACCAGAAAACTCATTTGGTTTCGCAGTTTTTCATAGTCGGGATTTGCATGCAGAATATGGCCATATCTGACAAGCTCTTGTAGTGAAGAAGTTGGCTAGCTGTTTCAAACTCAGAAGGATAAGATTCTTAAGCAGTAACTCAACTTTTGGCGCGGATGCTTAAGAAGTAGTAAAGAGAAAAGAAGAGATGACTGTTAACGGAGTGTAAATAATCATAAACATGGTGCATATTTTGATTTGTATTTGTATATACGGACAGCACACTCACTGATGATTAAGAGGGAGGCTTTCCAAACACCAGTAGAGCTTCGAAGAGGTCTCCTTCCTTTGTAATCCACTGAAGAATCCTGAAACCATTGTTGAAAATTCTTGTTTATAGACACACAAAACTGACGCAAACAAGGATATGTATGTATATATGGAGGAAAAAATCAACTTCTTTGCTGGAAAACAGTACAGAGACAATTCTACAAACTCTCTCGCAACACTCTGTTTTTTTCTCTCTGTGTTCTTCAACTCACTCTGTTCTTCTACATCGTCCAAACTCCTCACTAGATCTCTATTTATACATGCACCTCTCATCAAAGCAATAAAGCTGTTACAAGTATCTAATTACAATACTCATAAATTACACAACCTTTCATCTTCAAATTCCATAAACTCTTCATTTCCGTAACTCCTTGCACAACCTTTCATCTTCAACTTCCATGAACTCTTCATTTCCGTAACTCCACGAACCAGTCATGAATCAAGTTTAACTTCCAACAGTTTGCGTATATGAAATAGTCAGAAGGCCTTATCTTAGAGTTGAAATGTCATTCAGTTCATGCACTAAACCATCAGTTCCATAAATATAGGCTGCTATATTTTCATCAACTGCTTTTCCATTGTCAATGTTCAACTGCTTAACTGCAATTAATCTCCGAATATACACCCGCTCCCATCTGAACCAATTCAAATTAACTAGTGAAAATGATAATAGATTGGCCTGGAAATCTCTCAAGTACTACAAATGCCTTCTTTTTCTTTCTGTTAATAAATACATCATATGGTGGGGAAAGTTCTATAGGGAAGAACGATTAAGGTATACCAGCAAGAATTATCGGTAAAGCATCAGACCATGAACTTACCTGCAGGTAAAGCAAAAGATCCTGACTAATAATAATTGCAAATTAACAATGGATATGCCTATACTAGTCGATGCTGATCAAAGTGTAAATACTATCGTTACACAGTCCCTTAAGGTTATCATGAATATGTTGAATGCGGAAAGAATACCAACCCTAGAGTAAAATGTTTCATTTCGGAAAGCCCTAGAGTAAAATGTTGTTCGGAGAATAATAGAAATTCAGATTATCAACCCTATACAAAAAATCACTGATGAAAAACAATAAAGACATAAACCACACTGTAAGTTAATCACGTCATAACTCCCGAAGAAAATGAGGATGACCCTTCTCCTTGTGAAGCCATAATGCAGAAATATTGCCGGGCAAATCTCCTTTGGCATGACTCACACTAAAAGAATACACAATATTTTGAAGTGCTTCAAGGTGGATCCATGCCAATGGAGGTTTGCCCTGTAATTCAGCTGCACTTCTGGTCTGAAAGTCATGGCTTCGAAACCAACTATTTATACCATCTCAGAGGAAGCATATACGGTGGAATAATCCCCTCATTGTGTGGTAGAAGATTGTTACAGCAGTATATTCCTTAAATGGAAGCCACTTCCACAATTGAAGCTTCTTGACAGAATTCGTAACGAAGATTTACTTTGTGAAAGTAAATTTTATTTTGGAATAGAGCATCATATCCAGGTTTTGTATGAGAAAGAAAAGGAACGTTATCTCTAGAGTAAAGATTAGATGTAGGTTTTTTTTTTCAGTTGATAATTTTAATTTAGTGATCCTTTGGATACTCGTAAAGAATGATAATCTTTTGACTAAATGACTCTACTGATATCAAGAAGGTGTTATTAGTTTATTCCCTACAATCAATTGATTGGATGTAGTTTAATGACAAAATAATTTAAAGGCATTATCTATTTTTGTACATATTTAGATTTATATGATAAAGTCTATGAGATAATTATACATTGTAAATGAAATTATAATGAGATTATAGTTATGAGTTTTATACTGGATTTATGTATTATTTGTAAATTGTTCTTAATTATTGTTCTATTAAGACTGGACATTAATAGAACATAAAACTAGCACACGTTATGTTTTTTTTAATGAAGGAATCATATGTTAAAGTATAAAAATACTTAAAAAAATGTGTTAGTATTTGTTAGAGAACAATTTGATAAACAAACTTAATATGAGAAATCCATTCAGAACATTACTTGTATATTTATGGAATTCTCATTATGATATAAGTAATGTTTTAACTTTAGGTCTCTAAAGTTATCTTGTATATGAATTGTTATGGTTTTATACTATTTATGACCTATTTAATTATAGGTCGTTCGGACAGTAATTATTAGATATAGCATGAACTATTTGGAGGTAATTGTATGATCAAGATATGTTTATCACCCTAAAGTAATTAGGAAGAATATTCCATTGTTCTCGATTAGTATTGATTCGAGAAATCTTTATCTAAGAGGGATGACGCTTTGTAAAAAGTTTACAAATATTATTAATCGAATCAATAGCTAATAATGGAGAACTAATAAGATTGGGCTAAAAAAAAGGTAGACATTAATTTCATGCTTTGTTGATTTGGAACATTGTATGTTGATGAAAATATTGAATTATATGGAAAAAAATCATGCATGGAAAGGTTAGTCAAAACTACTTTGACATTCCTAAATATTTGGGTGGTTATGATGCATTACTAGATGTCAATCTTGATCTATAATTATAAATTGTTTAATTGGATAGTTAAAGATAAATTAAAAGAAGTTTTGAAATTTTTAATTCTAATTATGAACTAGAATTATAATTTATAATCATTACCAACATATTTGGTAATCTAATAGGTTTCAGATATTGAATGTATTTAAGAGAACAAAGATATTTTACAACTTGATTGTAAAGTTTAAGAAACTTTATTAAATATATGATATTTAATAAATAATGATCAATATAAGATATTAAATCTTATTTGGGCATAATTAATATTTAATTCCAATTATTTATAATTCTAATTAAAGCTTAATTCAAAATATAATTTAATTTTAATTAAATTATTAAAACTTTCAAAACTTATTACAAATAAGCTTAAGCTCTAATGGAGCTAACACTTCTTACTTAACCTCTCAGATTTATAGAGTTCTCTCTTCCTATTCTATGGATACATTAGAGGCCAGACATTTGTGCAACTATGGTAGTTAACATAGATCTATTTCATAAATGATTCATAAGATACGACAAGAAAAGAATCAAGCTTCAGAATAAGATACGAATTAAGATTCAAACTTTGTTATGATAAAGTTTTAATCTTTTGATATAATTAAAGTGATCTTGATTTTCAAAAAATTAAAATATAAAAGTTTTATAATTATTCAACTGCGGTTGGGATTCGATCTCATTCTGATTTCTCGAAACGTGTATGATATCCACACAAGGCATCTACTTAAAAGTCGATCAAAGGGGTAGTACCATCAAACACTAAAGTGAAAACTTACAAGCTGTGAAAGATGCTTCACATAGAAGATGCTGGGGTATGTTCTTGACATGTTTATATTATAGTTGTAAAGAACTCCCCCTTCATGTTTGCCAAAGGTCGCCAACTGGAGTGAAGAGTCACTTTGAATATGAAAGAACCGAGAAACAGCATTTAGATGCCTCATCTAAGAATGAAACTATTATATGCGATGCATCAAACGTACCATACTTAGAATGACATGATCTATTTCTCAAGGAAGCACTTAATTTGTGGCGCAGAGTTAATGGCATACCATACAGATATATATACTATAGTAGGGGCGTATACATCCAGATAATTCCTAAAATTAGATGCTTGTCTTTGCAATCTCAGTTGTTCATTAACTACTGTCGAAGGGTCATTTTTTGTTATCGCTATATAATATGGAAGAAGTGATGAAGTATTTCAACGGATAAAAATCTTCTTGCTAGAAAAAAATAGAGCATGTAGCCGTCAGGCAACCTTATACTTATTGTGGGCGTCAAAGAACAACTGGAACCCTTTTCCTTTGCATGTAATTCAGAAAGAAGAGTGCAGCTTTTTTAAAAGAGAGTCTCTTGCACATTAAAGATACTTTATAATGGAAGATGCCGAGCATGCTCTACAAACCTTTGTCATTTAGAGGAAAAGACCATCGACATGGTTATCACAAGTGAACAAATGGACCCCGAGTGATCTTCTGTACGCAGAAAATTGTAGCAGCTGTTGCCTGGATTGATGGACGAGTGAGTGGTGCATCAATTAAAGCCATGCGTAAAAGGAGATTCTTAGACCGTAAAGCTTAGTCGTACAAAACTTAACACGAACCTGAAGGGCAACAAGTGTAGTACACAGCTATCGTGCATAGATTCTCTTTAACTTTGTTAGAAACGGATACTTTGGTAGATACTTGGTTGTAGTACTTACTATTAACTTCTTGATCTTTTTGTTTTAGTTATCGACAAAAGGTTCCGGCTAAGTTGCAGAACAGTTTTAATTTTTAACAGATAAGTTCGTAACTTTATGACGTTAACATATTTCATTTTAATACTCAAAATATTTATAAATTGATCTTTAACATTTGGAAACTTAATAATGCATTCTATGAAAAAATTCTATTGTATAAATAATCCCTTATCCTTAATATATGAAAAGTCATTAATTTTGATTGTATTATTAAATTTTGTCTAAATAAATCATGTTTTGCAACTCAATGTAAACTTTAAGCATTAAATTATAAATATCAAATTCTTATAAAATTCTTATGGCTGAAGTTGTGCCTTTAATCAATAACTGGTGAAAATCTTAAAAACAGTATTACTTTAGGTGATTTTTATTTTTATAAATAAGTCTTGATATGAAACGATATTATTTCTATTGATTTAATCTCTACATTTAAAATAAATATTAGATGGCATACATATAAGGAAATAAATTTTTATTTATTGAATTTCTCTCTTTTTATATGTAATAGATGGAAGCTCAAAAAGTTATGGTTATAAGAGTTTTATCAGCATTTGAAAGTTCTCTCCCATCTGCAATTGTTTTGAAGATGTCCTGGTAAGTTAGACTTTTCCTTTCTATTCTACATAGATGGTAAACTAAGTCAGCCATGAAATTTACTGATGGAATAAGGTGTTGGAGAAAATACCGTCGGTAATAATTTTCGATGAATCACAAAATGTCTGTCACAAATTTACTGACGGACATTTTTTGTTACCGTCAGTGAATATATCGACGGTTATTGTTTCAGTTAGTAAAGTTACTGATGGACAAGATTTGGTCATCGGTAGCTTACTGACGGAAGTGGTTATTCCATCGATAAGTTAATGACAACTTTATCGACGGTTATTAGATACCCGTAGGTAAATCGAATAGCTTTTAGCATCAAACTTTGTTTTTCCGTCAGTAAATTTACTAAAACTATTTTTTAAAAATTTCACTGCATTTAATTTTATTTGATGATCTTATGGTTGATGCATAATTTATACAGTTATATATGAGCTATCTGTTGATAATATTTTTATTTATTTCTACATTTAATTTGTTAAAACAGAAAGTTGATTGGTGATAAAAAGTAAAAATGATCTTAATTGATAATAAAAAATTATTTTGTACATAATAAGTATTTATAATTCATACGAAATAACTACAAGTACGCTATTCGTTTGGTGACCGTGGATGCTTTGATTGCTATAATGACGTGTTACCCCTCCCCTTCAACTCATCCACCTTATTACAGAGCTGAGCTATGTACTCCATTAACTGTTGCAACTGAGTTACTAATGTATGTACTGTGCTTCGAAACTCATGAACTTCATTGGATGCGGATCGTCTACTAGATGCTACTGTACTGAATGTGGAGGATTGCACATGACATGTGTTCAAAAATGAACTTAAGCTTAATATCCTTCCATGACAATCCCTTCCACCTACTGAATGAAGATACGTTTGACTCTCATTAACATCTTTAGACTGCTGAGATTGTCGTTGAATGCTTTCTTATTTTTGGTCCTATTAGAAGACAATGTTTATGTTAGTAAGTGATAATTATTAAACATTAATATTAAAGCATAAATTTCACATACATTTAGTTCTCTACATCGGGTGTTGACGAAGGTCACGTCATCATGTTTCTTAGTGTAAGTGTGCAAAAAGAGCTAACAGGGTGCAGGCTTCGAGTCCATAGACTTTTTCCACATCAAAATAAAATATTATAAGTGAACTACAATTTTAAAAATTTTCAACAAAATTTTCTCTATTTTTATGATATTTACCCCCTGTTGAACAAAGAAAGTAACTCAATAACACAGGCATATATCATACCAGACATTTACAACATTATCATTCTCCATAATACATAAACTTTCATTCCAAAATTCACCTATCAAATTAAATTGAAATAAGCCAAAGTAAAAAACTAGAACATAAATGTAAAGTGTAGATACTTACAAGTCTCTCTGTATAATCGTGGTAGGTAATAGATCCTTCAGGAAAGACTCTCTCCCACCGGTCCTCCATGTCTGTTGGCAGAATTATGCTCTAAAGTGGACATTGCCTCGAGTGATGTCCCATACTGCCACCAATGACTCCATATTTGTTCAGAAATATAAAGCAATCGTACACCACTCTTCTGTATCGCATCAACAAAGTCTTGATAATATGTACGTGCTTGTCTCTCCCATACTTTATAAATGACCGCGTCAAATTCAGAATCCTAAAAAAATTATTTCTAAAACAAAAGAAAAAACATACGATAAATAGTTATAATGTAATAATAGTTATCTAATTAATGTATAAAAATCAATTAAAAAATAAAAATATTTTTATATCTCAAACTCTTGATAATAAAATTTCTGTCACTTGAGAGATATTCTTTCATATATAACCCTTAAGATTAATCTTCTCCTTGAATTTGATGTCATGTTTCTCAAGTACGGTCCAGATAGAATCAACCTATTATAAAAACAATTAATTTTATACCAAATTTTAAATTTAAACCTATAACTTAATTATAAACATATGATGCTTCATATATTTTCACTTATAGATTGTTGACAATTATAATGTAAGTTCATCCATCAGCTCTAGGATGGAGGTCACTTCCTTCACTTGTATCGTTTACCCCTAATATCTCATTGGTATAAGGGTGGTGGATGATGTAGCAGTAGATACAGAAGGTGATGCCTCATCTGCAAGTGTAGTAGCTAAAGGTACAACATCTGATTTAGTTGCAGTTGTAGAATGTGATGCTTCATCTGGACAGTAACTTGCTCCAAATCATGGTCTGAACCTTGGTCGCATCATATCCTGTTTTCTCTTTGGTGTTATATTTCAACCTGAAATTTATATATAATTGAATAGTTTAGAAATATAATAATTTCAATTCAATATTTCACAAAATATATTGAAAAAGAAATAATTGATTTGTTGAATATAATATTCTATTAGAAACATAAATTAATCAAAGACTTTGAATTTACAAAAAAAGATATAAATGAGCCTTGAGTCTATAAAAAGGTTAGTGGGAGTGGAGTTAACTTCCTAGTGTCATGTATGGATGACTTATTACTAATGTGAAATGATACGTCAAAGCTCTGCTTTATGAGGATTTGGCTATCTAAGAGTTCCTCTATAAAGGATATGGAAAAATCAACATATATTCTAAGAATAAGGATCTACAAGGAAAAACAAAAGAGGCTGCTTAGTTTATCTCAATCCTTGTATATAAACAATATGTTAAAAGTTTTAGCATTAAAAATTCTAAGAAATGATTCTTACTTATATTATATGATATTTCTCTATTGAAGAGTATACATTCAATGACACAAAAAGAAAGAGATATAATTAATTTTTATTCCATTTGCTTCATCTATTAGATCCATCATTTATATGATGCTATGTATAAGATCATATTTTCTTTATAATTTGAGCATAACAAATACATTTTAAGTCAATCCTAATGATGATCACTAGATGGTTACTAAAAAAACTCAAAGTACTTGAGAAGAACTAAATATATTTTCTTGGATTTGAATTAATAGTTCAAGGATGTTTACATGGTAGGTTTCAGTTTAATCATGACAATAACATATCACAATCATGGTATAACTTTCACCAAATGATGGTGCAATAAGGTAAAAGATTTTTAAACAACTAAGCATTTTTTTATTATATGATTGAGGTAAAATACAATTTAGGTTTTGAGACATCAAAAGAAGCTATTTGGATTAAGAAATTTATAACCAAACTTAAAGTAGTTCCTATTATTAGTGAGTCAATAGAGTTCTACTGTGATAATAATAATAATGTTGCACATGCAAAAGAACCTAGGTCTCTTTAATAATCTACATACTCAAAAAGTTTCACTTAATTAGGGAGATAATAGAGCGTAAAGACATTATATTAAAGAAAATACCCACTAAAGACAATTTTGCCAACTTATTATCTCAAAAGAATTATGATTAAAATAAAGATTGATATGGTATCAAATATGTCAGTGATTTACTTAGTGCAAATGAAAGATTGTTATGCCTTTGTAGCTAGTTATGCAATGAATTTATGAAATTATTAATCTATTTAATAAAACATTCTTGGAATAATCGATATGTAATTAAAATTATGACGAAATCTTAATTATGAGATTCAACTTGATTAGGTATTATTCCAAGTTATAGTTTTATTAAGACATGATAAGATGGAACTGTAAAACTAGAATATGTTATATTCTTTCTTATAAAAAAAGTAATTGATTTCATAAATTAAAGTATACAGATACTTAAATAATTGTGTTTGTATTTATTAGAGAATAAGTGAACTGAACTGACCTAATTATGAAAATTTAAAATGAAACATTACCTTTTTTTTACGGATGTCCTTGTTATGATAGTCGTATAAATCCTTAGACCTTAGATTACCAAAGTATTTCATATGAAAATTATTT
Organism: Erythroxylum orinocense; assembly: GCA_025531955.1. Classification (NCBI taxonomy): domain Eukaryota; kingdom Viridiplantae; phylum Streptophyta; class Magnoliopsida; order Malpighiales; family Erythroxylaceae; genus Erythroxylum; species Erythroxylum orinocense. The sequence continues at coordinate 33,645,832 of JANZLX010000002.1, forward strand.
GGAATAACTTAATCGATAGTACTCAGATATAGTATAAATTATATAGAGTTAATTGAGTAAGTTGATAAAGAATTCGTTAACCTAAAGTAATTAGGAATAAAATTATAATATTCTTGATTTAAAATGATTTAGGAACTTTTTAGGCAGGAGAAATAAAATTTTAAAAAAAATTCAAATATCATTTATAAATTAATTTCTAATTAGCTAGAATGAATATGATTGAATTTAAATATATGAACAATTATTTCATAATTTATCCAATTGGAACATAAGATGATAAAATGATTAAATTATTCGTAAATTAAGTTAAACTACTTTGGCATTCATAATATTTAGGTGATCATAATATGTTGTTAGACATTAATCGTGATCTATGGTTATAAATTGTCCAATTAAACAATCAAAAAATATTAAAAGGAGATTTAATGGATCTAATTATAATTATGAATTACTAATTAAATTTATAATTATTAACAACGTATTAGGAACCTAGGGAGTAATATATGGAACAATTAAAGAGATAAATTTATCTAAGGTGAAATCAAGAATGAAGTTTAAGAAACTTCAGGGATCAAATATGTCATATTTGATTTTATTAAAATTAAACTCTAATTATAACAAGAGTTATAATTTAACTTTAAGTAGGTTTTAAAAGAAACTATTATCTTTCTCTACTAAAAGGAAAAGATACTAAAAGAGCCAACACTCATATCAATCTTCTTAAAATTTATGTTCTTTTCTTTTACTCTATGATATTATTAAAGGTTTAACAATTTCATTGAAGAAGAAAATTTTGCATAATACTCAACTCATATTTGTGTTTAACCATTTTATTCTTAGTTCTTATTTCAAGTTATTATATTAAAGTGATCTTTTGAGAAAATAAAAAATTAACGTTCTTAATTTGATCATGATTAATTTCCGAACAATTAACTCTTATTTTAACCATTTAGTCAATACCTCTTCCAAACCTCACGCTATTAAGATATTTATGTTTACTTAATAGGCCTAAAAAGAGTATAACTTTCATGTCTACACCTTTTCACTGCACTGCCTACTTTGCCAATGTTTTTATTATGGTTATGACTATAGTCTATGGCAACTTTCTTTTCCTATTTCACTTTTTAATTTATAACTTTACTATCAGTTGTGTTGGTTTATGCCTTATAGCCAATTAATTGATTATAATTTTGTGATATAATTATTTAAAGGCATTCTTTATCTTATACATTTTTGTTAATTAACTAATGTATAAGATAAAATACATAGGATAAATGTGCATTGCAAATAAAATTATAATGAGATCATAATTATAAAATTTATATTGCATTTATGTATTATCTCTAAATTGTTCATGGTCATTTTTCTATTAAGATTGGACTTTAATAAAGTGCAAAGACTACCATACATTATGTTTCTTTTTTTTGGTAAATCAGAAAAATTTTATACGAAAATAAAAAGTTTATATACACAGTTAGAGATTACCCACAATCTCTTGCCCACAAAGATACAACAAAGGATAAAACGATAGGAGCAGCATAATGCAGAGAAATAACCTAAGCACCAGTCTACCTGCGAAATTCGCCTCTCAAGCAGTCTAAGAAAACTAAGCCCAATACCCTACTACATAAATTCTCCAGTACCCATAAAAGTCACAAAAGATCAACAACACAACCCACCAAAACAGCAATCTATACTACAGACATACATAGCCCACAAACTACAACCAGAGCAACACAAGCAAATAGCATGACCCCACCACCATCTGGTAGCTTGCCCAATATCACACAGAGCTGGCCCTGAACCTACAGTAAGAACAATAGAAATACCAAAACAGACTACTAATATAATTACCTTCCCTCAGTGTTTAGGCTGAGCTACTCTATAGCTTGTAAGATTACCTGCGAAGTGGCCCTCCCTATATCCAAGGCTTCATCACAAAAGGTGCGACGGTTGCGCTCATACCACAGGTTATACACTACAATAGAAAGGATAATGCAAAATTTATGAAAGTCATGATTAGACACCGGAGAGGTCTGGTGAACCCATTGTAAAATTGACTGAAGGTTTCTTCGTTATGAAGGAAATATATAAACTAAAATATGGAGATAATTAAATAAACATATGTGTTCTTTTTAGAAAACAAGTTTACAAAATTGACTCTACATAAAAATTTCAATTTGAAACATTATTTATATGTTTATGAAAATTCCCATTATTATGATTATATAATTGATCCTTTGACTTGAGATTTCCAAAGTATCTCATATAATAATCGTTATGTTTTGATACTACTTATGATCTATCTTTATTAAGGATAACTTAATCGATGGTCATTGAATATAATATGAACTATATGAAGATAGTTGAGAGATCAATATAAGATTCATCATCCTAAATTGGAGATAATGTTATGATATCCATCTGGCATGTTGATGGTAGTTAACATGTACAACAACCTACAATTCCTTAATGGATATTATATATGTACATAATAAATATAGATAATAGACCGGTAGTGCCTTTCATACTCTCCCTTAAGTCTAGAAACTAAAGATCAAATAACAGCAATAATTAGATGGTAAAAGGCGTAGCAAGTTACCAGATCCATTACATGTTTGAATCATGATATACACGTAAATATCTGTAGTATATTTGACTTGAGAAAGGGGGTATATATGCAGTGCTTGAAAAGAAACAGCAGAATGACGATGGTGACTAGTCGACAATGGCGTTGATGGCGAAGTAATATAGGGACCATAAAGCCATGACTGGGAAAGAGAACATTTTCTAGAGCGAATTGTACTGGCATATGCTATTTCTTCTCTTTGGCATATCCAATATCAGGTGCGAATCATGCTCTATAAAAAGGATTTTACTACTCTCACTGTAGCATACTCAAGAAGCTGTGTGTTTGTGAAAACAAAGGCAACAGTGTGGTTAATGAATTACGGGGCGACTCTCCTTTGGCAAAGAGAATACACGCAAATATTATTACAAAGCAGATTTCTTACTTTGCCAAAGGAGAATTGCCCTGCAATTCACTCACAGAACCACCTACTCAATTTATATTTCTGTCAGATTGTTAAAATGTTTTGGGTTATTGAAATGAATGGAAGTCATCTTATATCTCTCTTGCTGTGAAGTTTAATGCGTTCCGTGATTTAGCAGGTAATCCATATGATTGTTTACTTTGAGCTCACATGGTGTATCAAGAAGGACTAGCAATCTCTACGTAGTTCCATTCTATGTTGTTCAACAGAACGTTAATTAGCACGCATGCTTCTTGTTTGTCTGGAAAAAATCTCCATGTTGCATTGAGCAGCTAAAGGTAATTCCGTCTGTGACACTGAAACATGAAAAGGTAGGTAATTCTAACCAATCTGCAAGTACTATATTGTGTATCAGTAGTCAATCCATGACATATCGTTAGTGAGTCGGACTGCATCTTGCATCTCCAGCCACATATTTTTGTAATGTATTCGAAAATGGATATATATACATGCATCTGTTACCTTTTACATCTACCAAAATTCAGACTCTCATAAGCGAAGGACTAGTTCTGCTTTCTTGTAGTGAAATCAGGCTCCAATAGTTTTTGCAACATATTTTCATACGGCGACATAATTACCACTTGTAAAATTTTTAAAGTTGTTACAGTGGATGTTACTCTCTCTGTATATATACTATATGCTTCAGTACGGTAGCTGAACTTTATACAGTGATGCAAGCTGGTAATCGGGGCTGTACGGAGGTGCAAGTAGATTGAATCCCTACTTTCCTAACTATCAACCTTGTACAAGGGAGGATGACAAACCTATAGGGCTAGCTGACAGCTCTTACAACATCATCTTTAATGCCTAAAACCTCATTTATTTCCTAGATTGCAGCTAAGCACAGACTGGCCACCAAAGAAAGAATCCATACAACTAATGATGGACTGCGTACTCTTTGTCAGTCAGCATCAGAGACAACTTAGAGACTAGGGAAAGATAGCTACTCCCTTACAACTTCACTCAATTACCGTATTTATTCAATTTAAAGAGAAAGCAGTTATAATTTTCAGAGGCCAAGCTTTGGAGAAGAATGTTGTTGTTCATAATACCATTTGCTGGACCAAAGAAATTCTTTGTGCTCACAAAGCTCATCTGAATGCTAGCTCCTCAACAGGGATTATATAGCATAAGTGAAAACAGGACCCCTGAAAGAGTTGTTAAGCATATTGGAGAAGAAATGCTTTGTATATAGCCATGTTGGGCTTAAAACTTTTCAAAAGAAATGGAAAGAAATTTGACAAAATCATAAAGAAGTTTCTTTAGAGATGTAAAGAGGAAAAAAAGTTCAATGACAATAAGTTGGTGGATTTAGAATTAAATATCTCATTAAGAAGAATATTTCACTTCTTAATAAACGTTGGCACAAATTTATAATTGTCCAACGGTACTTTGAAAGAAATTATTACTTGTTGAATACACTTGAAATCCATATTATTGGAGAGTATCGGCACCGAAAATATAAATAAATTCTCTCCAAACTTCAAACAAATCATGAATATGTTAGTTTATGACCTACATCCAATCGATTAGTTTTAGTGATATAATTATTTAAAAATATTCTTTATCTTATAGATATTTAGATGCATATCATAAAATCTATAATATAAATGCACATTACAAATACAATTATGATGAGATCATAATTATAAGATTTAATTTATATTACACTAATTTATTATTTTTAAATTGTTCTCAATTATTGTTCTATTAAGATTGAACATTAATAGAGTATAAAAAGACTAACACACATTATGTTTCTTCCTTATGAAAGAAGTGGTCGATCTTATAAACTAAATTATAAAGATACTTAAATAACTTGTGAGTATTTGTTAGAGAACAAATTCACTAAGCTAGTTTGATATAAGAATTATATTTAAAATATTACTTGTATGTCTATAAAAATTTCCATTATGAAGATTATACGAGCGATTTTTTGACTTGAAATTTTCAAATTACAGCATATAAGGATTGTTATATTTTGATACTACTTATTACTTATCTTTATTAAAGATAGCTCAATCAGTAGTCATTGTATGTAACATGAATTATATGGAAGTAATTGAATAATTAATATAGGATTCATCACTCTGAAGTAATTGAGCAGAATATTCTATTATTCTTAATTAGTATTAATTTAAGAAATCATTTGCTAATTTGAAATAATACTTGGAAAATAATTTTAAAATGTTATTCATAAAATCAATTACTATTAGTGAGAAACTAATATGATTAGACTCACATATAATAGACATTAATTTTGTACTTCATAACTAATTGAAATATTGTATGATAAAACAATTAAATTATACAAAAAATTATGCATAAAAATGATAATCAAAATTACTTCGACATTCCTAATATTTAGATAGTTATGATACGTTGCTAGATATCAATCTTGATTTATGGATATAAAGTATTTAATTAAAAATTAAAGATAAATTAAAGAAGTTTAATTTATCTAATCTTAAATATGATTTATGATTATAATTTATATCCACTGTCAACACAGTGAAGAAAAAAGATAATTTAAATAAGTTGAACTTAATTATAAAATTTAAGAAACTTTAGATTAAATATAAAATATTTAATCAATAAGAACTAATAAAAGAGATTAAATCTTATTTGAGTCTGACTGATATTTAATTATAATTAACTATAATAATAATACACTTTAAATTTTATTTCAATTAAATTACTACGAATTAAAGCCCTGTTAACTAAGCTTTAAACTTTGAATGAGGTAGCACATATTCTACACCAATTATTAAAAAGTTCAAACGCTATTAATTATACTCGATTGCAGACGCCTAACCAATTGCCTATCAAGTACAATGAATAAGAGTGACAGAGAAGGTGGAAAAAAAAGTGATTCAAGATACCTCGTAGTGTGCTTAGAATGTTAGGAACCCTTCTAGTCTTTAATGGGGGTTGCTATTACCTGTGAAGAAATGTTGATCCCCATCAAAACTTCCTCTTTAAAATGTTTCTCAGCACATAATAAATTTTCTGGTCCACTTTCAGATTAGTTACAAATTCTTTAAGAGTAAGTGGCTTCCTTAACATTGGTGTTTCGCCCTTTTTATTAGTGCTTGAACTGAACATACTCCAGAATTGTTTGATGCTTTACTCTTGATTCCTCTATTATATTTGCTTATTTTTCTAAATATTGTGTCTCCGGGTGTTGCTACTTTCGAAGTTGACTCTTCTTCTTAGTTTGGGTCGTGTACTTTGTTTGAACTTGCATTGAAGACTGAACAAATATATTGGTCTCTTTCATAGTAATTTAGTTTGGTTGCAACTGCTCTTAACAAATAACAACAATAATAAAAAAATTCCATCTTAAATTTTGAAATTTTAGTTAACAAATTTTAATCCTTTAAACTTTGTGTTAGTTACAGTAAGCTCTATAAGTAGCAATCAAAAATTAAAAAGCCTCCGCTGATTAAATATCAATAAAATCGAATACTTGCATAATATTATATAAATATTATAATTAAACTGTTAAATTTGAGGAGCTAATTAACTTATAGCATTGATTTGACAAAGAGCAAAATTAATAGTTAGCTAATAAGTTAATTAACTCTAATTTTTAGTTTTCATCACAAAATAAATATCATTATTTATGATAAGTTATGTTTAATAAACATAAAAACGTGTTTTTTTTATGTAATTTTGGGATATTACGATTTTCTATGTTTAATTGCTTATTTTTAAAATAGGAACTCTACAATATTTTTACGAGAAAATTTTTTAGGGAACAGATCAGAGACAACATCTCTAACCTTGGACGTTAGGAGGGTTGGATTTCATTTTTGTTTGATTTCCTCTTTTAAACAAAAATAAAAATCTACTTGTATTTTTCCAAATATTAGATATCACATATTCATATATTATTTAGATGTCATAGGGCATTTTTTCTTTCTTCGTTTTTAATTTCTTGTTTATACGAATAATTTATTAGAAAAGATATAACTTCATATAAACAAGACATTGAAAATGAAGAAAGAAAAAATGCCTTATAGTATCTAAATAATATACGAATATGTGATATTTATTATTTAGAAGAATACATTTGTGAATTTAAAAAATATTATTATAAATTAACTTGTACAAAACAAGAAATGTATATACAAATATTTATTCAAAAATTACCTTTTCTGATAAATAAAATAGTTGAAGAATTATTCTTAATGAAACAACATGATAATCTAGTAGCTTCTAATCTAGGAGGTACTCTTTCAATAGTAAAAGAAGTATTATCACAAAAATGTTTAGAAGAAAAATTATATAAATCACAAAGACATAAAGATATTCAACTATATTGTTATAAATATTCGGAAGTACCTCAATAATATGGATGTAACTCTTTTACCTATCAAAAACAAAGAAAACATAAAAACCATAAATATAACAAATATAAATGGCTAAAATATCCCACAAACAAGTACTATAAAAATTCCCATTTAAACCTTATAAAATATTTTTTAAAAAGAAGGCTTATAAATAAACTAAGCTAAAGAAAAAATATGACACGACCTGCCTTTTTGGGCCGTGTTGGCACTAGGAAATGGGTAGGCTTAACACCACCAAAACCCGTAGTAAGCTCAACTTTTCTATGTTTTACTAAAAATCCGGCATGACTCATTCATGTCTAATTAAACCCTATACCTGCTTAATAGGTTGTAAGAAGTAAGGATCCCAAACCACAAATTTCACATACATCATCTACTTATAAGCAGCTAATCTATGACCATCTCAAATCATCAACCGACATCATTCTCAATAACATAATAT
>JANZLX010000002.1:33674889-33686753 GCA_025531955.1 Erythroxylum orinocense
GGGTAGATATGTGTGTTATTCCTAAAAGAGAATTGTTTGAAATTGTGTTAAATAATGTTGGCTTAAATGCTTGGGGTGTTTATGTTTGGTGAACCAATTGAGTTGGAGTTTGAGAAACTGATGAGTTGATATAGGTGTTTGAATCATTAAGGAGTGTTTTGGCATGGAATGGATGGGTTTGGGAGGATTAGAAGTGTTCATGGTGTTTGGGATAGGTTAGGAGAGTAGAGAGACATTGAAACGAGTTAGCTTTAAGCATAAGTCGACTTGTTTGTCTCCATAAGTCGACTTGTGAAGCATAACTCGACTTATATCAGTTTTCCGAAACTCCTCCGCTCTTATATAAGTCGAGTTGTCTGTCAGTGTAACTCGACTTGTCTGTATAAGTCGAGTTGTCTGTCAGTGTAACTCGACTTGTTTGTATAAGTCGAGTTGTCTGTATAAGTCGAGTTGTCTGTCAGTATAAGTCGACTTGTCTGTATAAGTCGAGTTGTCTGTCAGTGTAAGTTGACTTATACTTGGGAAAGTTGTTTTCTTTTGTTTTTGGGTTGATTCAAAAGCAGATTTGGGTTAAGGTTAGACAGTAGGATTCACATTCAGGATGTCAGCAAGGCTCAGGTCTCGGGAATGGATCTCAGTAGGGTTCCTGTCTCGGGACCGTTGGGCTCCGATAACGGGGTCCAACACTAGTACATCATAAACACAATTCAATGCAGATCCTACTTCCCCCACATTACCATTCAATCAAATTACAAACTTTCTCACTATCAAATTAGATGATTCAAATTACCTTATCTAGCATAATCAAATCCATGCCATCCTTATCACCTTTGATCTCGTTGGCTACGTTGATGGATCAATTACACCACCTTCCATCACTTCAGATACTAAATCCTCCGAATATATCAAGTGGCAAAAATTCGATTGCCTAGTCTACTACTTCCTCACTGCTTCTCTGTCCACTTCCATCGCCTCTTTGTTATCGAATGTACCACAGCCCATGACCTCTGGCTCAATCTCGAGCAATACTTCATGCAACAATCCAGCTCCCAACGCTCTTTGCTCTGATGAAAACTACACACCATTCAAAAAGGACAACAAAAAATTACTGAATATCTTGCAACTATCTCAACTACGACAGATGAGCTCGCAGCTGTAGGTGATAAAATATTCGATTCTGACCTTACACTTTTTACCTTGAATGGTTTTTATCTGCAGATTTTGAATCTTTCACCACGGTGATGAAGCATCGCAAGTTCAGCATCTCCTTCGGTGAACTTAGGGCCAAGCTCTTTATCCACAAGCAACGTCTTTTATCTTTCCATTCGGCTCCCTCACTAGACACAACTCTCACAGTGTCTGTCGTTGGCTATCGCTCTTCTCCCTCTTCCAATAGGCCCGACACATCTCTCAGTAGAGGAGGAGGCCGACGCATGTTTCACCCTACACTGCATGGGCCTTCGTTTTTATCCTTTGGATTGTGGACTTTTGCTTCTGGCCCACATGAGCAGGCCCCTGCTCACCTTTCTCAGCCCACAACACATTATAACCCCAATCCCACCCATACACTAGCCCAACCCACCTATTACACACCAGCCCAGCCCACCTATTACATAGCAGCCCAACCCAATTTTCATTCCTCCAAACCTAATCATTTATACAAACCTCAAACTCAATGTCAAATTTACTGGAAATGGAGCCACATTGTAGCTCATTGTCGTTACAGATATTCTAAATCCTGAAATCGTCCTTTCTATCCTTCCCCTAACCAAAAAAATATTTCCACTGCCTTTCATGCCCTAAATATTCGAGATACATCAAACCCTTCCCTTTCACGTCTAATACTCTCACTAAATGACTTCCTGACACTGGCGCCACAAATCATATGACCCCAGATCCTCACCTTGTTGACTCTGAAACTCCATACAGTGGTTCTCATCAAGTGATTGTCGGTAATGGACAAACCGTTCCCATTGTTAAGTGACCGTTTCACCACAATAGCTTAAGCTATTATGTGAGGCCAACTTAATTAGTTTTATATATTTACTAACACAGCCCCTCAAGTGAAAGCTTTTTGGGCTTGAAACTTACATAGGCTCACTCTACCTTGTGCTGAATATTAAGTGGGTGGTAGGATTTGAACTCATGGCCACTTGGTCACAAAGGCTCTGATACCATGTTAAGTGACCGTTTTACCATAATAACTTAAGCTATTGTGTGAGGCCAACTTAATTGGTTTTATATATTTACTAACACCTATCTTTTCCACTGGTAATATCACCCTATCCACTACCACTTGTCCTCTTCACCTAAACAATGTCTTAATTGTTCCTGATCTTACTGCCAATTTACTTTTTGTAGCTAAAATTGTTAAAGATAACTCTTGCCTTATTGAACTTAATCCGTTTGGTTACATTGTGAAGGATCTCAACATCAAGACATCAGTATTCGCGGGATTCATCCACAATAATCTTTATTCCATGAAGATCCCGCTTCGGTTTCAAAATCCACTTGCCTTCCAAGCTACTTCAACTTCACTCCATCTGTGGCATCAACGTCTAGGTCATCTTTGCTCCGCCATACTCTCCAGACTATCTCTCCCTTTCAAATTATCATCAAGTGTACTGAATAATTGTACTTCTTGTTTAATAGGAACAAGTACTCGTCTTCCCTTTTAATTATCATCTCGTGTTTCCACTATGCCTTTACAACTTATTCATTGTGATATTTGCGGCCCCTCTCCATCTCTTTCCAATTCTGGTTATCGATATTTCATTCTTTTTATTGATGACTTTAGTCGCTACACTTAGATCTTCCTTTTAACTCACAAAAGTCAAGCTCTTTCTCAATTCCAAATTTTCAAAACTACAACTGAAAACTTGTTTTCATCCACCATTAAAACGTTTCAATGTGATGGAGCTCCTGAACTCATCAAAGGTCCCTTTGCAACCTTTCTCACTACACATGGCATCTCATACCGCATTTCATGTCCTCACGCCCCATAACAAAATGGCCTTGTTGAACGCAAAATTCGTCACATAACTGAAACTGGTCTTACCATTCTTCTTCATGCTTTACTACCCAAATCATTTTGGTTTGATGCATTTTCTACAGCCACCTATCTCATTTTCTACAGCCACCTCTCTCGTCTTTGTGTGTTTGGGTCTGCCTATTTTCCTTTTCTTGGGTCCCAATGTATAGACAAACTTATTCCAAAGTCCTTACAGTGTGTTTTTATTGGGTATTCCTTACAACACAAAAGTTATCGCTACTTTAACCCTATCACCTCCAAAATACATATCTCCCGCCCTGTTCTTTTTCTGGAAACTATCTTTCCCTTTACTACTCCCTCCATACCCATATCCTCCACACCCTCTCCTTCCAGCATTTTCCTTCCACTCCTTGTACCATTCTCAATCACCCCCCAATATACCATCCCCCCACCCCTACACCACATGATCACCCGCACAGGTGATAACACTTGCGTCCCTCAGATTTTTCTGACTATGTTACCTTTTCTACTTCCATACAACCTTCAAACGATCTAGATCCTACCTCCTTCACTCAAGCAAACAAATTTCCCCATTGGCACCAAGCCATGCTTGATGAGTTGACTGCTCTACATCGCAATCATATCTGGACCCTTGTTTCTCCACCCTCTAATGCTAATATTGTTGGATGTAAATGGGTTTTTCGAATAAAAAGACATTCTAATGGTACCTTAGATCGTTACAAAGCCCGTCTTGTTGTTAAAGGATATCACCAAACTCCTGGTCTTGACTACACTGACACCTTCAGTCCTGTTATCAAACCCACTACCATTTGCCTCATCCTTACCATTGCCCTATCCAAAAATTGGTCCATTCGTCAACTTGATGTTCACAATGCCTTTCTTAATGGGGATCTTCACGAACCAGTTTTTATGGCCTAACCCCCTGGCTTTATTGACCCTCATCGACCTTCTCATGTCTGCCATCTTTACAAAGCTCTTTATGGTCTGAAACAAGCTCCACGAGCTTGGTTTCATCGATTAAGTCAAAAACTGCTTGAACTCAATTTCACTTCCACCAAATCTGATACATCCTTATTTGTTCACACCCCCTCCTTGCATACCACATTCCTCCTAGTTTATGTTGATGATATCTTAGTCACTGGCTCCTCAACATCTTTCATCACAAATCTCATTACTGAACTTAACTCTGCCTTTTATATTAAAGACCTCGGTCCTCTTCCTTATTTTCTTCGCATAGAAGCTAACACCACACCTAAAGATCTTCTCCTTACCCAAGCTAATTATACCAAAGATCTTCTTCTCCGCAGAGGTCTAGCCCAGTCCATACCAGCCATCACACCCATCACTCCTTCTTTTCCTCTATCCAAAAATCATGGTACACCTCTCTCTGATCCTTTTGAGTATCAAAGCACTCAGAAGTTACTACATAAGATTATCTCATTTGATCTTATGTATCTAAATTGATTTTCATTATCCTTATAGATACTACAAATGTGTATAAATACAGTGTAAAGTTACTAAGCAATACACGCAAGAAATACAATACATTCATATACAAATTATCTCCTTCTTCCAATTCTTTCACTGCCCTTTTACTACTCCGCTCTTTCGTACTCCCTTCAACCACCCCTTCACTGGGATGTGCCGCTGTGCTGTCCTGCTTCCTTTTTGTTGTCTTTTTTTTTTTTTTGCTTTTTTGCCACCTACCCACTAAAGTAAAGTTCTTAAATCTTTTAGGTGAAGATTGAATTTGTAAAATATTGAAATTTCTGAGATAGTTACCATATAGGGGATGTTTTCGCAGAGTTACATGTTCATATACACGAAGTATGAAAAGAATTTACAAAAACTTACACGGTCATATAAACACCCGTATATGCAGCCATGTAAATCTACAAAAACATATACATACCCTACGTGAATCAAAAAGGGATCAAATCACCAAACAAAAAAGACTAAAAACGTTAAAAAAAGAAGAAAAAAAACTAAATTAAGATGATGAAATAGATATTCCTATGTGAAACAAACTAAAACCAAATGAAGATTATTAAGAACTTTGATTTTAGGAAAATGGCCTATCAATAATCATATTCATAAAAATACATATTTCATAATAATCTAGAGGTTAAGATCTGAATCCTACTACTCTATGACAATAAATAGTACCAAGTCACATGTTAACAGGTGGTATGAGCTTAAAAAGAAGTGAAAACATAGCCTAACAACAACAAGTAATTAAGGATGGAAACACGGCTCGGGGCGAGTTAGGTTGCCTCGGACCTAGTCAGGCTCGGGCCTGGGATCTCTGCCTTGGGCCGATCAGGCCAAGCCCTATCCCATACTAATTTATTGCCATGTCTACAAGTAATTAAACGAAAACTTGAGAAATGTCCATTTAGTTGACAAAAACTGAACCAAAAATGAACCTAACGTTGAAAGACGTAGAAACCTTAACAGAAATATAAAATGACGCTACACAACTTAAAGAAAGAAATTGAAGACCAATCCTAAGAATTGCTAGTAAATATTATGCTTAAGACTACCCGTCTTCTTTCATTTTAAAAGTCCTATAACTTCCGGATTCAACATTCTTAGCAGCTTTTGAAAGCATCCTGGCGCATTTTTTTCCCCTCTTTGGTACTCTTTTATCAACTAACCCAAAAGGATATGGAATGAGTTGCCATCTATTTCTTATTTTTATGAACTTAGTTTGCTCTGTTTCTGATGCAATGTGGCACGTATATTAGGAAACATAGAGTCTACATCCTATTAAATAAGTTTAGACGAGAGGATTAAAATACTTTTAGAAAGATGTTTTGAGTTGGTATACTTCCTCTCATGCGTTTATAATGTACTCCAAAGTCCAAAGCGAAATGATAATAATAACATGTGTATGTATGACGGGTTTTTATATGTCAAAATGGAGCATTTTTATTTTTTAGAGTAGGTTTATTATCCACAAACACCACTGGTTTCTGAAGATGGGGTGATTTTGATGTCATTATCACTAACAATCAGTCGCTTGCTCATGTTTTTGATTCCAAAGTTTTCAGAGGTTGCAGACTCTAATAAAATGCAAGTACAGATTCAAATGGTAAGATAATCCTCATTTCAATAAAAGAAATAAAATTGAAATATAAGGCCTCTGTACTAACAAAGCTCATGATTACACTATACATACATCAAACTTAGTTATACTAACACGATTAAGCAGCTAATTTCTGCTAATTTATTAATCAACTGAACTTGCGTTCCAAAACTGAGAAGTTAAATTTCGACTTATCAGAATCCCAGTAAAATCCGATTTTATCTCCTAAACGCAACATTCTCCTATTCACAAACTGTTTAATCCATCCTCCCATGAACACGTAACTGTTGGAAGTAGACCACTTCTTGAATACCAAGCGGTGGCTAGTCTTGGTGTCCGAGTCCCAAACAGTTACTGTCATGCCTCTGCTACTCTCAATTTTACGGATATCATCATCTTGCATGAATGGCAAAATGTGCTTCTTAACCACGCCTGTTGCAATTAAGAGCCTACTTAAATGCCCCAGATCACTTTCCATAAGCGTCTTCGTGATTTTCCATGGATTAAGACACAACGTCAGTTTTGTCGACACACCATACTTACTCTCTTCTGCTAAATCCTCTTTGGAGTAGACTCGCATTCTCTTCAAATTATCGGCAATCCTCTTGTCCATCTCTGACCATGTTTTAAGAGACCCTCTAGGTTGTTCAGTTTTTGGGGAAGCGAAACTGTCGAAGGACATCCAAGATTCATCAAATAGCGCTAATGCCACAGAAACGTCATTCGGCCCTGTTGGTGGTGAAGAAACAACGGCAGGGCGTTGCGATGGCAGTGTTGTTGGCTCCTTGCTCATAAAATCACAGAAAGGAATTTCATAGTCATTGATATTTCCGATGTTCACTTCCGAATACTTCCTCTTCTGATTAGCTGTGATTTGAATGGACTCCATTATTCTTCCTGTTGCAGACTTATTCATAAAAGAGCACAGATTGATATACATACTGTATTGTTACGTGGGTAATACAGATTAGCTCATTATATAGAGGCGAGTTACCAACATTGTGCTAAGGATAATAAACCATTCCTAAGATGGATAGGAGTTAAAAAATATTAGCTTCAAAGTAGGAAAACAATTAATGAACTAAGATTCCTAACAGGAATAGGATTAAAATAAGAATAATAAAACTATTCTTAATCTGGATAGGAGTTTTAAAAAATTAGTTTCAAAATAGGAAATCGATTAATAAATTATTGTAGATATGAATAGGAGTCTAAAAAATTTAGTTTCAAAATAGGAAAGCAACAAAAAAGAACTTGATCTTGAATAATATTCAGAAAAGGAAACCAGAGTTTTACTCTCTTTATCCTTATCCTTGTGCCACCTTCCAATCCATAAAAGATTCGTCTGCTGTTTTATTTTGAAACAATAATTTTGATATGATCATCATCAGCTGCCATGTTTTTAATGAGTCGTATGGTTTCTCTTTGGGCATCAAGATCAGAGAGCCATAAAGTCTTGGTTGAGTCATTACTAGCATGGTCCCAAAACTCACCTCCCAGTGCATTCCGAAGTTTACAGAGTTGCTGCAGACTGATAAAACGGAATAACTATTGTAAAATAAACAGGTTGTTTGGGTAATGACTTACTTTCAGAAGTTCTTGAGATTAGTTTGTACTAAGACACATACTATATTTATATTAGATATATACATTATGTCGAAATATGTAAAGTATTTGTTGCACAATGAATTTGTCAGAAAGGAATTTTCCAGAAATAAAATTTTCCTTCTCTTGTCCTCTTCTCCAACTTGATTCAACAAGATTGACTTAGAAAGGGCTAAGGTATGGTTATACAAGTGTGATCAGTTCTTCACTCTCAATGATAAACCTGAACATCTTAAGGTAACATAGCAACAATGCATCTAGAAGAACAAGCTTAAACATGGTACAAGCTATATTAAAAAAACTGAACCATAGGACCTGTTGAACAGGATGAGTTTGCGGCTGCACTAAAACATTTCTAATTATTAAAGAGATCTTTAAGGACCCCATTGGTGATTTGAAGGAGCTCAAGTTAGAAGGTTCAGTGCAAGAATATTGCGCTCTATTCAATCTAAACTCTAATAGCTTATCTCTACCCGAGAACTGTTTAGTGAGTTTCTTTTTGAAGGGATTGAAACAAGAGTTAGAGCTTGGGGTTAAGCTGTTCATCCCAATAACTCTTCAGCAAGATTATTTCTTCTCGAGAAAAAAAGAAGCGATGGTCATTACCAACTTGATCACACAAGTGGTAAGAGGAAGCAATGTTAAATTGCTTTATGCAGCTGGATGGTTAATTCAATTCTCACCAACTTGAGGAACACGTTAGATCACATTTATGATCAAAAGCCATGCGGTAACTGATGGATTGCTGCCAACTCCAAGCAATAACTTATCCAGGTTTCCTTAACCTCGACCAAATAAAAAATCTAGAGCAGTTAATACTTAATAGTAAATATTTTAATAAGAAGTGAGCTATTGGAGCTCTCATATTTTCCTAACTCAATGAATCATCAAATCAATTAAAAGGATTCTTAGGACCTTTTTATGAAGTCACCCGAATGGCACTCAAGAAGCTGCTAAAGTTAAATGGACTGATCTATATTACCTGAAAGAAGAAGGTGGTCTCAATATCTTCTCCATCAAAATCACAAATCATGCACTGATTCTCAAGAGATTTTGGTGGATATTGGAGGACAAAAATCTCTTTGGGTTAAACGGTTGCACTCTTACTTCCTCCAAGGTCAATGCATATGGGAAATCAAGAAAAGCACCGCATACTCTCATTTCCTTGATCAACTTCAGAAACTACGAGATGAGATCCAATAGGAGGTTACTTTCAAAATAGGCAATGGGAGATTGCTATCACTTTAGGACAGGGATAACTGATACACTCTTTTCACCATTTGAGGACTCCAGTGTCCTCACTACACACCATAATTTGCTTTTTCATACATGGTACCCTGTGTTAGAAAACAAACTCTCCTTTCTTTTGGACATTTGGAAATCAACGTGTGTGGCTCCAAATAGTTGCTTAATAGCTAAGAATAGTAGGAAGTATCAAAGTGTTCATGGTAATTTGTTGTGTTTAGAACACTTGTGGGGACACTTGTTATCCCCCCTCATTTGTTACTTGTCCCACTTGTTATCCCCCTCATTTATTAGTTGTCCCTTGTCGGTTTAAGCATGCCTATATAAAGGCTAGTCTCATCTCTTGTACTTTAGGTGAATGAAGAAAGAAATAAAAGAGTGCAGTAGCATATTGTGAACAAGGAGTGTGCAACGTAAGGAAGAAACAACAAGAGCCGTAGCTCTTGTAAAAAGAGGAAAATCTTTTTTTGAATATTTTTAGATTTCTTTGGAGCCCATCAAGCTTTTAAAAAGTGGTATCAGAGCCTGATTCGTTTGTTCGTAAATTGGTGAAGCAATGACCAACTTGATCCAACCTGAAGTTCCAAAATTGAAAAAGACAAATTATGAGAATTGGAGCATCCAGATGAGAGTGATGCTTGGTTCTCATGATTTATGGGATATTGTCGATGATGGATATACTGAGCCCGTAGATGCAGTTGCCGAAGCAGCCTTATCAGACGCCAATAAAAAGACATTAAAAGAAAATCGAAAGAAAGATAAGAAGGCGTTGTTCTTTATCTTTCAAGGTGTCGATGATGAAGTAAATCACACGTTAATATAGACTTAATATTCAATATACAAATGCACAAGAAGGGGGGGTTGAATTGTGTATCCCTTTTTAAAAAGTCCCCTTTATAAGAAAAACTTCTTTTGAAAACTTGCTCTTTCAGAACTATTGAATAAACGTTTCACGAAGTATTGCAATTCGCTTCTAAGTACTTGTATAAAACAATAAAAGTAAAAGTTTAGAGTTGAGAGTAAGAATCGACACAACAGATTTATACTGTTTCACCCCAAACCGTGGGCTATGTCTAGTCCTCAAAATCTTTTCTGAGAGTTCACTAAACTTCTCAAAAAATATAAGTATTCTTTTAGCCAAGCCTCTTCAGGTCTCTTACAGCAAGTATTCTTTTTACACTTAGCCTCTTCAGGCTATCTACTTTTCTTCTTTCTACTGAAAGATATTTCGAATGTTGTTACAGGCAATAGTAGCTCTAGAATCGACACAACAGATTATTTGTTTCCGTCTCATTTTGCTTTCCTTTCATTTTTTGTTTCCGTCTCATTTTGCTTCCATCTCATTTTTGTTTCCGTCTCATTTTGCTTCCGCTTCATTTTGCTTCCGTCTCATTTTTGTTTTTGTCTCATTTTGCTTCCGTCTCATTTTTGTTTTCGTCTCATTTTGCTTCCGTCTCATTTTTGTATCTGCTTCCATCTCACTTTCTTCCTTCTTTATTTTTTGGTTTTCATCAAAATTATTAATCGTAAAGTCATTTTGACTTAACAATCTCCCCTTTTTGATGATAACAAATAATCATGGTTGTTTAGAGAGAAAGTATTATTTATAGAACAATGTACAATATAAGACTAAAAAATGTAGTCTATACATTGTAGTCTATAGATTTTTCTTCTTCTATTATTCTCTTCTCTTTTCTCCCCCTATTTTTGTCATTCCTTTCTTATTCTGCCTTTCTCTTCTCATTCTCCTTTTCCTCCTATTTGTTATTAATACAAAAAGTCATGACTTGAGATGTTTCATAACTTCAGAAAACATTTCCTTCAATTTAGTGCGTAGTAACTTGATGTTTTGGCGAATATACTCCATCTCCTTATACAAGTTACCCACAAAAGCACACAGATCTTCAACTTTATCTTCTCTATCTTTATCATGCTTTTGTTGTACTATTTCAATACCAACAGTTGTAGCATTTGCATATGAAGGTATAACATCAGGTCCAGTAATTATGAGGGTAGGAGGTTGAACAAGTAAGTTCGGTTCCGGGAGATCAAGATCATCAGGGTTGGGTAGTCTAGGGACTTGGCTTCCAAGTAGGTGTAGAAAATCTCCAAGAGAAGACACATCACTCAAGGGTCTAATGTGTATAATCAGGTACACAAGAGTCTCTATATTGTAGCTGATATCTTTAATCCTAATGGATCTGTATTGCCCTTCTGTGATTCTTCCAACTACCTGAGAAGATTCTTCGATGGTTCGAGGACTACAATTGCTTCCTAATGCCTTCGAAATATAGTGGGAAACATAAGTTCCTTTATACTAGGCTGCATAGCATGCTGCATCTATGTTTCTCACTTCGGCCTCGATCTGTTCCTTTGTCAGATCACTTGTTAACCCTTCAGGGTACAGTTTCTTCTTCCCCTTTTCTTTATTGCGAACAATGCAAGGTTTTGATTTAATGTCAGGCACAACCTTGATCACAGTTCTCTTTGTGATTGGTAAGATAGTATACTTCTGCCTTGTCATTTGTGTGGGGTATGGTTTGGTTTCCTCATCCCATATAAAACCATACATACTTATCTCATCATCATTCAACAGATGGATTGTACTACTATTTACCAAGATTGGTTGAAATTGTACCTTGACTGATCTTTTTGGGGTTTCTTTAATAATGATAGAGTTGTTACTCCTAACAGGTTTAACTTCTTCAATAACCTTCATTCTCAAATCCTCTTTTCTTAACGGTTGAGAGGTATTGACCTATGCTAGACTGCATTCAACTGATTTCTTCTTCTGAACAACAGTAGGAGTGCTCTTCTTTTGACTGATTTTCTGCTTTGATGGGTGTCGAATCCACCAAAAATAAAACCCAAACACCAAACGAAAATAAATTGCGCACAGTGGTAAATGGGGTC
>JANZLX010000002.1:33696367-33706984 GCA_025531955.1 Erythroxylum orinocense
TATTTCCTCCAAGCTAGCTTGTGCTAATTGCTCTCTTGTAAGCTGTAGCTAATTAATTAGAAGTTTCAAATTAGCTACTTCCACTCTAAATTGCGACATTTGTATTTCGTCACCTAAAACATGCAAAAACATAAATTACCATGAAAAACACAAGCAGAACATCACAAAAATCTAACAAAAGAACATAAAACATAAAGAATTAACATGACAAAAATGCAAATTATCAGGCTCCGTCCCAGAGCCTCCTCTTCCTGAGTCTCTTCGATCTCATCTCATAGGTAAAGAGTGATTCGAGTGGTAAATTATGACGGTCTTTCTAGTTTTGCATAGTCAGCACCTTGCGCTTTATTCTTTTAACAATGACCTAAGAATCTTTTTAACCATCTCAATATATGGGTAAATATTTACCATGTGTTTCGTATATTACTATGTGTATGTTAACTTGTTAAGTAATAATAATCATGATGACTCCAAGAATCACTAAAAATAGTTATCATATAATTAGCTCCTTTGGCTAATAATTCATCTACCTTCGTCGTGAATTGTTAACAGATGTTGCCTTTCCGTTCCCTCAATAGTAAACAATTAGAGCCATATTTGTCATTCATGTTTTCCATCCAACTCAAAGAGTCAACACTTTAGACTTCGTTTCTTGAACTTCAGTAAAAATAAAGGGAAGAAAAAGACCAGAGACTATGGTGCTAAAAAGAAATAACGAGGACAGGACCGAAAATGATGAAAAGAATATATGCAAAGGTATTATCCCATAGCATATGCCGATAAGAAGCACAAAATCAACTAGTGAATAGTGATTATAAGGGTAGCTGAGTGCTGAACCTTCAGCGTTTGCCAGATGGATGCAAGGTCTTACTACGAATACATATTAAATTGCGACATGGATGACGTTGAAATCCTGACCCTTTTGTTGTACAAGAGAAACTTGACACCTCGGGAACAAGTAATTTCCATGTATATTCACTTAGTTCATTTAATAACAAATGCTAAGTTATGTCATTGTGTTGCTTGGATGCAGAAAGTTTTATGTATTCCTTGCGCTTGGATGCCTGTTCACATCAAGGAAAAGCTGCTATTTTTATCTTATTACCACAGATGAACAGATCTGTGAGCCTGTGACTATCGAATGGTTTTGGCACATGATTGTCTCATTCTTATGCTTTATTTAATGCTAAGTACAAAAAATAAACTTCCCAAGAAATCTGAATATTTCTGCAGGCAAATAGACTGCTTTTAGTACCCTTTATCAGTTTTCTGGCTTGAAATCTTCATGGTAGATTTGGAGTCACGTTTATTAAAGGATCCATGATCTGAATCTCTGGCTGTCTTTTCTTATCAATTTAAATATTCCAGAAAAATAATTATAATTGTTGTATAAATTCATCAGCATATACAGTAGAAGGCACTCCTTTTCACAAAGCTTACCTCACCCTGCAATTGAAGCAGCTGAAAATTACTGCATAAAATTACACAACCAGAAAACTGAAATTTAGTACATCTTCATTAGATGACATGATTTCCATTGTTCCTGAAATAAATGATAGCGATTACTCAGCATGTGAGCTGTAAAGTCATGCAAATGTCAACATTATCTGAAAAGAAATTCTCACAACTATTGATCCAGGAAGAAGATGTAGAACCTATAATGCAGAAACTGATAGATAAGGAGAAGCTATTTTATTCAAAGGAAAAGAGCGTGTAAGTGTAAACCATTTGGAACTTTAGACAATATAAGTGCTTCCCCTTTCATGCAACAGATATAAAGCAAAACTTGCTGTCTCATTCCGAAGATAGTTACAGAATAATTGCCGGACAAATCTCCTTTGGCAAAGGCCACATTAACGTGGCATGCATTACTTGCATGTCCACTGTAGATGGACGTGTTCCAAAGGAGATTTGGTCCTGCAATGACCAGTAACTTGAACCTGTTATGAAATCACACACTGTTAGAATGTGTATATATACAAGTCCATGCAAGAAAAGCAGCAAGTATATCCAAAGGAACAATGCTTTCTTTCTGGGATCACTTTATGCTATAGTTGATTCCGATATATAAATCCTTCAACCACAAAAATCTCTGCAACTGAAGTTGATTGGGTTCATATACTTGTACACCTAATATGTATTTTCAGTATTTCTTTCTTTTCTTTTTTTCTGTTAAGCTTACTTCGTGCC
Source organism: Erythroxylum orinocense (assembly GCA_025531955.1). Classification (NCBI taxonomy): domain Eukaryota; kingdom Viridiplantae; phylum Streptophyta; class Magnoliopsida; order Malpighiales; family Erythroxylaceae; genus Erythroxylum; species Erythroxylum orinocense. The sequence goes on from JANZLX010000002.1 coordinate 33,698,558, forward strand.
TAACCGAGTAAAAACTACATTTCCATTGACAACAAGCTAACGTAAGAACTGAAGTTTGTGTTAGATCTTTTTATTTTACCTTTCAGACAACATCGAAATTTAAATGGTTACAGCTAATTCGTAGATATCATCAAGGCTGCTTGCACGATTGACAACTAAATCTTTGACCTTTCCGTGTTTCTTACCTTTTCCAAAGGGCAGTTGTTGAAACCAAACTTGTTCATTTTTAACATTTACCTGAACATATAATAAATATATCCTTCATTTTAGCTGTTTCCTAGGAGAAAATAATTTAATTAGAGAGAGAAGAATTTAACTTGGGGCCTTTTTGTGAATAAAATTTCACCACAAACTTTACAGACAAATAGCTTTTGGAAATTTACAAGAGTAGTCATTTTCTATTGAAAAAATACAAAAATAAAGTGAGTTATATATAAAAATAAGGATAAAATATATAGATATTTCATGTTGTTTAAAAAAAATTTAAATTCTTTGATTTTAAAATTTTCAAGAAAAACTCTTTCTAATTTTTAGTTTAAAAAGAACCTTTTGTTAGACTTTAACTAAAAGTAACAATAAAATACACATAGTATGAACATCATACAGAACTTATTAAATGATATTAATGTATTAACTTAGTTTAATTCTTAAATCCATCTCATACAAATTAAAATTGACATAAATTAATTATTTAATATAATTACAATAAATTATTACTTTAAATTAGATTTAATTAGTTCGGATAGAGTTTAAAACCTACATTGGATAGTCATGTAAATAATATTTGATTAGACTAAGTTCGATACTCATAGTACTTGTATTTTATTGTTATTTTTAAATCAAAGTTTAAGAAAAAGATGTTTTTGAAAAACTAAAAAAATGAAGAGAATTTTAAAAATTAAGGAATTTTTTAATTTTTCTTAAATTATAAGGGAGATCTATATCTCTTACTTTAAAATAGGACTCATAATTTATCGTCTTTAAGTTTTGAATTGAAATATGATATAATAATTGTATGAGTTGCTTAAACCTAATCCAACTAGAATTGAAACCTTAAAACATAAAGTTTTGTATTAAATAGGCAAAGTTGGTAGGAAAGTAAATGCCACAAACAAATTGTGACTTGAGCTTAACTTAGAGTTTCCATTAAAATTTTGAAAAGATGGCAGCAACAGCAATCAATCAAGCATTGCCTTTTTGTTTTGCATTAATCTGTTGTTTAGATGTCTCCAATGTGATTCTCTAAATGTAAATCCTTCTTCATTTGTAAGAAGGACAGCTATATCCAATTTAGCTCTATAATAACTTCATATTTCCTTTTGATTAGAAACAAAAAGAAGTTATATGTAGAGTTCAACTTACAAAGCTCAAACAATATGGACAGCATTAATGAATTAAGAAGTATGTCTACATGATCATGTGAATCCTGAATATGCCGAAGACGAGAAGATAAGAAAGGAAATGATTTGAGCCAACAGAAAACAGTTTTAGTAGAAAGGAGCACCTCTATCCCAAAATTCAGAAGGAGATGTCAAGCAGAAGTGGACAAAATAAGGCAGGTGGGAGCATGGGCTTACAACATATATCAGAAAATAGACAGGAAAGGGACCCCTATGCCAACCTTTCAGCCCTTGCACCGATAACAAAGCAAAGCAAAGGCTAATAAGATTGAATTAAGGATAGGGAGCAAGCTGTTAAAGTCCAACATGCAGTGTCCTCTATGCTTTGTTGTGTTTTGAGGGCATGCCAGCATTTGCTTAAATTACACATATATGATATATGCAGGTCCTATGAAAAGTGAGAAATATAGAGAGATGGGCGAAGTCTTGTCATAGTATAGGCAATTCGTGGTGCTATGTGCTTGGCCTATTATGTACAGAGAATGAATTTTAAAACTATCATCACCTTTAGTGAAACGGTTTGCCATCGGTTGTAAGCCTGATTCCCTGTGTTCAGAATTGAAGACAGATACTGAAATATTCAAACAGTATAAGTATTCACTCAACTTCAAATTCTACTTATCCTTGCTTAACGATTTACTACGGTGTAAAGGGACCTCTAACTCCATTTTAAAAACAGATTCTAAGATATCCCAGTTGAATGAAAACGACAAGGTTGGAAGGTGGTACCTTCTTGGATGTAAAACAATTTTACCTAGAGACAAGGGTACATGTAACTGAGTACTACGCATTCCAGTACAGTGGAGGTTTTGTTTTGAGTGGAAAGGCTGTCATGGAGGGGGCGGCATATGTGAACAGATCCAAGTAGGTGACCCCAGAAGTAGAATAGAACGATAAAGAATAAAACAGAGGACGTCTCATTTGTGTCAGAGCATGTGACCTACGGCCACTAGCAAGATGGGAGACAAAGTGGAACCAAACGAGAGGCCCTTGAACACTGGCAACAAAATTTTTGCATACTTCTTGCTGACTCATCCTCTTATATATATGTCTTGACTGACTCAAACACTGAACCTGACCGTGATCAATGTCACTTGCCTGCAATAGATCCAATTCCCACATCCATTCCTATGCAAAGAGTGCTAGCTCCACAACCAATATGACAATTATATGATCCACTTTTCGTCCTCTTCTGCTCTGTACGTTTACGGGGCTTTCTTTTTCTCTTGATTTTCCACTTTTATTCCTTGTTTAGGCCTAATAACATCCCATCTCTTTTATATATGTACATGTTTGATCTTGTAGGCCTAATAATAATTTTTATTGTAAATAAAAAATTATTAAAATTTTCTAAAAGTGTACCTTATAAAAAAATGTCTATCACGTCATTTCAGGCACCGACGTTGGAAAAAGGTCGTGGAAACGAATATTTACAGTAGAAGCGGTAATAGAACTTAACCTTCTGTTTGACTGTCCCCATTACCTATTTGACGGAGACTAGAATAAGGTTGGGCTGCCTAGCTAGATCCCAAATACCATACACAATATCCACCTACCCTCTGTCACCATTCCATGCTATAAAAGCCAAGCTGTTGTGCTCTATTATTTACACTTGCCAAGCGTAAGCATTTACTGATTAAACAAAAGCTAGGGAGAGAGAGACATGGTGTCTAGGCTGCAAAGGAGAATAACATTGCGCAGGAAGCTTCGCACTCTAAGGACGCTTACCTGCTCCAATTCTGTAAATATCAAGAACTAAAATCTTCAACGTGTCTCTCTCTTCAGTAACAGTGCACTCTTTTGCAACTTACAGTGCTGGAATTAAGTTTAACATTTCATGTAACTTGTTAAAGATTCAAATGTTTAACTATTACATTGTTGTCTGTCTGAAGGTGCGAAAAAGATCCATTATCAGGGATGCTCTTCTGTACATTTGCAAGCTCAAACTCAAGGTGGAAGCGATCAAAAGAGAACTCTCCAAGTTAGCTGCAATAGAAGGAGAGTTCTTGAGCCTTATGAAGCAACCCCATTTACCTAAGGTGTGTCCCGCTGTTCTTTCATTCTGACATAAAATTTAGCTTTTAACTCTTCCTTGTGGAAGAGAAAACAACGAAACTCAAAATTTCTTGTCTATGTTGTGCATACTTTAATGCAGAGGGAGGTGACTGTACAGAGCGATGGAAAAGTATTTGTTGTAAGAGCAATTTGTGAAAAGGGAGAAGGGAAACTAGTGTCAGTCCTGGAGACATTTGAAGAAATGGGTCTGACTGTATTGCACGCTAGAGTGTCATGCAACTTCTACTTCAGCATGGAAGCCATTGTCGTACCAGAAGGACAGGTCATCGATGGTAGAACCTTAACTCAAGCTGTACTTAACGCCATTGGAAAACCACCCGAACGCTGTAGTTAACTAATAATGCGGCTTTGTACTCTATTATGTGCAGCATGATGCTTGAAAATTAGTTTTCTAACTTTAAGTATGTTCGTACTCAACTTTTACTTTCATTTTCCAAGAAACGAAAACATCGAAGCGGTAACAAGTTGCTGGGAATCCATATATTCTCTTTGGAAGTGACGTTAGTGGTAACAAGAATTGTTTCGTCAAGACAAAAGTATCCTCATTTAGACGTGTGTGTGTGCATATATATATAAGTTAGGTTTACATCCTATGAATTCATTGAAGTTATATCTTAATTTTAAAATATATTTTTCAGAATGATAAAAAATAGTCTAATGAACTTATATTATATATTAGATCTTATAAATATATTACTTAGAGTAATTTATAATGTGATTGAATTTAAAAAATATGATTTCAAATAAACTTAGAGTAAAGTAATATTAAATTTATATAAATTTCAGAAATGATTAAAATACAATAAGATAAAGAATATTAGGATATATGTGAATTTACTTTCACATGTATTACATTATGTGTGTGTTTGTGTAGATTATAAAGTATTATTAAATGTTTATAAATTTCAAAATGACTAAATTACAATAAAGATAAAAAAATATTTCAATATGTGTGGATTTAATTTTATATCAAATTGATACATATATATGTATTAATTTTCATAATAATTTATTTATATATTTAATATTGCTAAATATATATTTTAAATATTTTTTTAGTGATACTAAATGTGTACATTTTAAAAATGGTTAGAGATTAATATTAATTGGTCCATCTTTCCACAAATTTCAAAATGTTTAAAATTTAATAATAAATAATTTTTGGTAATTGTAAATTAATCATGTTATTATAAATAAATGTTCATTTTTAAAAAATTAATATGTTGATCTAATACAGTATTAAAACTATAATTACTTCTTTTAGGATTTGTCAACTGTATGTAACTCTCTTCTTTATAAAAGGCCCTTGTCAAAATCTACTCCTATGATCAGTGTTAAATGTCTTTTTCAGCTTAAAAGGCCCTCGTCTTTGAGAAATTATAGGTTATTATAGTTTTATTGTGTCTAATAAATCTCAACTATTTATTTATGTAAAGTTTGCGTATGCTCCACAAAATAAATAGTTAAGATTTCAAAAATAAAATAAGACAAAGTAAAATTTTTTATCCTGTAGCTTATGGGGCTTCAAACTAAGGCTTCTTTTAGAAAAGAGCATAGCACCCTGTCTCGTAACTTTTCTTGGGCTAGGAAAAGCAAGTTTGGTGATGCTTTTGAGATCTCTGTTTAGTTTGTGGCAGACATTATTTTGAGCTATTCATATTTTGTATTTGTTAAGAAGAAATCATTTTATAAGAAGTATTAGGTTACCGACTCTGTTAGGGTAATGTAGTAGGTAGAGGTATTCTTTCTGAAGACTTGAAGCAATTCAACATGTTAAAGTTTAAAGAAACATATTGTATCAAACATTGAAACGAGAAAAGAAAATCACACGCTCCAAACAATGATGAATGTTAGCAAAAAGCAGATAATATTTTTAATATAATAACATGAATATAGATACATTATTTAATATAGAAGATACGAAACTAGGAATAACATAAATCAACCCATTTAGTGACGGCATCAGATCATCTATATCACTTAATCTGTTTCGTCTTTATTTTTGCCCTAACACGATGTTATTTTAGGTTTATTCATACATAAAATGACGTTATTTTGAGGCAAAAAATAGTTAAAACAAATTAAGTGGTACATAAGATTTGCTCGAATTTTCATGAAATGGTTAAATAGCCATAATAAGTCAACATATGTGAAATTTGTAAGTAGTCATTTCTTTGTTATATCAAGCTTCTATAACAACTACGTTAATATTAAGAAGTTGATTAATATTGATGGAATGGGTCATTGATAATAATATATTTGTTAATTTACAATGTAAATTTGTATACGCCATATATTTATGAAAATTTATGTGATAATTACAATAACTTCTTGTGCATGTTTTGCATAGATTCGTATATAAATGTGTGATAGTTTTACACACAAAAATTTAAAGTATTCTTTACTCAAATTATTTCTATATGATGTCAGAGCTTCCTTTATAAAAAGATAACAACTTTTTTATTCTTAATTTTTAAGGATTATTTAGTCACATTAGTAGCATTTTATATATACCACACTCTTCCATTCTCCAAGATGATCACAACGATACAAATCTCATCTTCAAAAGCTAATGTGAGCATGACCATGGTGCTTTGTAAGAAATATTAAATTAAAGATAAGTTAGTAATGCCGAAGGGACTAATAATAAGATTAAGAGCTAATAAGTTTAAAGAAATGCTTCAATCCTACATAGGTCAAATTATAGATAGCACGAAATCTCAAGAGACAATGAGGGCCAATGGCATCACAATTAATCAAGTTGGGTGGAATATGCAAGAAGACTTTCATTCTTGTTTAATTAATTAATTTAAGTTAGAAGCATAGCTTTAGGCAACTCACTACTTGTGTTTTGGGCTTATTTTAGTGAGATGGACTTTTATTAATTTTCAGCTCATTTAATTTAAACCTTTTAGGTTTAATGGGTTGCATTTTAAAAATATTAGTTTGAGATTTAGTTATTTTGGTGGGAGACCCATGTTTTAAAGACTTTTTATATATTTATGATTTCTTTCTTTTCAAGGGGTATAAATACCTCATAACAAACATTGTTTAGGTTTTTTTAATATGAATGACAAATTCTTTAAGGGAGGATTTCTTGTTTTCTTGTATTGAATCAAGAATATAATTCTTATCAAGGTAATCACTTATGGTGAATTCTATTCTTATTTTAAAATCAACTTTATTTTATGCCTTTCCATTCATATAATTAATTGGAGGTTCATTGGGGTTGGAGATTTCTTCGTGTTTGTGTTCATGTTCTATCCAAAGTGTGTGTTTAAGGAGTTTTGGGTTTTTTAGCCTTGGGGTTCTGCATCATTTAGTATCAAAGCTTGGATTGTGATAAATTCTTATTTATCTTGTGTTTATTTGATGTTATTATTGTTACTTTTCATTAGCATTCGAAATTAAGTTTCATCTTGTTCTTGTGTTAAAAAAACAAAAAAGAATGAAAAAAATCAATTTCTAGCATCTAAAAAGAAGAAGAAGAAGAAGAAGAAGAAGAAGAAGAAGAAGAAGAAGAAATAAGTTGCTAGAGAAGTAAAAAGGAAGGAAAGTTTTGACTTGGTTGGTAGTGAGATCTTGTTTTGGGTAGAATTTATGATAATTATTTACAACGAAACAACCAAAATTCATATTTAGTCATTTAGGAAATTATTTAGATTTGGTCATATCTTAAATTAGGATAATTAAATAGAAAAGTCAAATAACGTAAATTCCATCTTTGGGATTAGCGTGATTATAGGATTTTCTTTTTGTTGGCTTCTTATTTTGTTTCTGTATTTTTAGGCAACATACATACTTTCCTCTTGTATGCCCATTTTGCCTTTATTAATTTCGGTATACTTGCTTCTAGTTTTATGTCTATCATCTTTCTTAGGTTTTTTCATTACATTATTAAATTTTAATTTACTATTTGTGAATTACGTTAGTTGAAAATTAATTTCTAAAGTACGGTTTAGGACAACAAGTTTGAGTAAAAAAAGGTTTAAGTGTGTAAGCTTAAAAGAGGGTAAAAGCCAAATTTTGATTGAAACCCTAGTGGAATGCCATCTTTTGAGTGAAACACGTGAGAGAGTGAATTGTGAGGTTATTTTTTTTATTGCTAACCATTAGCTTGGAACTTTTTGTTATAAGAATGGTCAATAGAAGGGATAGAAACATTACATAAGGAGGATGAAAATGTGCCTAATTTAGAAGTGATGTATAGGGCATTCATGAATGAATTCAAGAAGTTATCTACTAGGATGGAAGGGAAGGATGAATGAATTGATGAAATCAGTAGAATCCAAAACCGTAGGAGATCAATTGACTAACATAGGAACAGGGTGGAAGAATTGGAAAGAATGTATGATAAGTATGAAGATGAAGTGCAATCCATAAGGGGTAGATTAAGGAGGGAAGAAACAGGGAGAAAAAAGATAGCAACATCAATGCTATCAAGATGAAAATTCCACTGTTAGCCCCAGATTTTTTTTATGATTAATTAAGCATGATTAGATTTAAATTAAGGTAGCATTAGTTAGCATGTGGCATTGATTAAGGTGAGTGGTATGAATTAAGTATGACATTAATTAAATATGATTAAAAAGGTTAAATGGCATTGAATGAGTTAAATGAGTTAAAGTGATTAATAAGTTAGGTGGTATGAATTAATGGAATTGAATGTGTGAGGTTAAGTAATAAATGAGTTAGATGGGCCTAAGCTTAAATGAAGTATAAGAAGCAAATGGGCTTAAGAAGAAGAGAGAATAAGAAGAAGGGAAGTAAGATTACTTGGGCTTGGGCTTAAGTAAATGAGAAGAGTATAAAAGAAGGGAAATAGAAGAGAGTTGTAGGTGAATTAGAGGAGGAGTTACCGAAAATTGAGAGGGAAAAAGAGAGAGGGTGAGTTCGTGGGAGAGAAGAAGGAGAAAGAAGAGAGAAACTTGTTAGGTCTTGAGTTTCCAAG
>JANZLX010000002.1:33707084-33723557 GCA_025531955.1 Erythroxylum orinocense
AATAAAAGTCAATCAAGAAGTACAATTGTAAGACTCAGGTACCGGGGTAGTTGGGCTCCAGGATCGGGGTCCGACATCCGTGGTATCAAAGAAAGTCTAGGTTAGTCTTCCAGTTGGGTTCCGGAAACGGGATCCAACATCCACCCTTCAAATGTAGGAATGATGTTGAAGTGTACTTGGAATGGGAAAGAAAGGTGGAAATAATTTTTTCTTGTCACAACTATTCTAAAGATACGAACGTGAGATTGGCAACAATAGAATTCTCTGAATATGATTAGTTTGATGGGATGAATTGATAAAGAATAGGATGAGGAATAGGGAACTACCTATATCCACTTAGGAAAAGATGAAAAGAGTAATGAATAAGAGATTTGTGCCACCTTATTACCAAAGAAAGTTGCATCAGCAATTATATAGACTCACATAAGGAACTAGATAAGTAGAAGATCATCACAAAGAGATGGAGATACTATTGATTAAAGCTAACATAGAAGAGGAGGAAGAGGTGAAAATGGCTTGGTTCATGGGTGGATTAAATAGGGAAATTGTTAATGTAGTTGAGTTACAACATTATGTAGAAATGGAGGACCTAGTGAACACTGCCATGAAGGTAGAGAAGTAAAGGGTATCCAAGTCTTCCTCAAATTCCAACAGCAAATGGAATCAAAAGTGGAGCAAAAATGAAGATAAGAAGAGGGAGCACTACTCGGATTCCAAGGAGAAAGGCAATGAGCCAAACAAAGGCAAGGAGAAGAATACTTCAATTCAAAAAGGTACAACTGATCCATCCTTTAAACTTTCAAAACATAGAGATATTAAGTGCTTTAAATGTCAAGAGCATGGTCATTATGCATATGAATGTCCTAACAAGAAGACTGTGTTTATTAAAGGTGGTGATATTGTTTTTGAGTTTGATGATGGTAATGAGTCTGATGGTAGTGATTTAAGTATGCCATGTTTCGAAGATTTTTTTAATGTTGATGAGAATGTTGAGTATACTATTAAGGGTGAATCTTTAGTTAGTAGACGTTCATTAAACTTCAACGAGAAGGAAGATAGTATAGAACAAAAGGAGAACATATTTCACACTAGATGCTTAGTAGGTGGGAAAGCTCGTAGCATGATTATAAATGAGGGTAGTTGCACTAATGTTGCTAATACTACTCTGGTAGAGAAGTTGGGGTTGAAATGTGATAAACAACCTAATCCACATAGACTACAATGGTTGAATGATAGTGGTGAAGTAAAAGTTACTAAGCAAGTAGTTGTTGCATTCTCTATTGGTAGATATATGGATGAAGTTATGTGTGATGTCTTGCCTATGCAAGCTAGTCATATATTATTAGGTAGGTCATGGCTATTTGATAGGCATGTTATATATGATGGGTATATGAATAGGTATTCTGTTATGTATAATGGGCAGAAAGTTTCCCTTGCTCCTTTATCACCCAAAGAAGCATACCTTAAACAACTAAATATTTCAACAATCATCAAGTAGGGATTTAAGTAGTGAAGTGACAAAGAAATTAGAGAGAAAATAGACCATAAAAGAAAAGAATAAAATTAAAGGTTGCATGGTGAGTGACTGCACAAGTGAGGAAAAGAAAGTGGGATGTGCAAGAGAGAAGAAGTTGGTGAGTGAAAAGAAAGAAAAGAATGTGAAAAATGAGCAATGAGAAATTGAGAGGAGTGAAAAGGTTAAGACACAACCATATTTTTATGCAAAAAAGAAAGAGTTAAAGAGTGCATACTTAGGCAAGAGAGTTTTAATTATGATTCAGTTTAGGAAAACTTTGTTTATTAACATTGACCTTGACCCAAATTTGCCTAGTGTATTTGTGACCTTATTGCAGGATTATGATAATGTTTTTCCTGAAGTGGTATCCCATGGATTACCACTTTTGAGAGGGATTGAGCACCAAATTGATTTGATACTAGGAGCTCAAATTTTTAATCGTCCAGTTTACTAAAGTAATCTAGAGGAGACAAATGAATTACAAAGGTAAATGGTTGAATTGCTTAAAAAGTGGTATATGAGGGAGAGCATGAGTCCTTATATTGTGCTAGTTCTTTTAGTGCCAAAGAAAGATGGAACTTGGATGATGTATGTGGAATGTAGAGCGGTCAATAAGATCACTGTAAGGTATCACCATCATATTCCTAGATTAAATGATATGTTAGATGAGTTGCATGGTGCTTGTTGTGCGAAAATAAGTTTTAAAGACAAAGTAGGCTATCTCACTCACAAGTATACGAGGCAATTGTAGTTGAATACCTAGGGTCCTCTTCTTAATGAGGTGAAATTGATTCACTCAAATTAACTTTGAAAATGAAAACAAATGCAATCCCAAACACTCTAACTTGATTTGTTGAGTAAAAGATTTTAAAGAAAATAAAGCAAGAATGATTTGATCAATCAATGTGGTGAACTTTTGAGAAATTAACTTTACTAATTTAATCTCCTATACATGACTAAGGCGAATTAATGGGATAATTGTCTTACTAAAATTATCAATTAGGTTCAAAATCAATTCAAATAATAAAATAAACCTAGCTTTCGTATTCGACAAGTTTATTATCTAAATCAATTATAATATATTACCCACTTAAGTTAATATATTTTTAATCTATAACTCAAACGTCTATAATTCCTCTTTCTAATAATAAATTTATTCTCTCAATTCTTTGTTTAATATTAAAATGATGCAAAGGCTAGCCAACTATTATATCCAATAAGCTTAAAAACCACAGAAAATGTCAAGACAATACATCATTAACTTAATCATGCATAGTCGACTAAATTAGTTTCATTAATTTTCAAGATAAAGTAATCACCCCATTATGGAAAAAACACAATTCATCATCATCATATACTTCATTCCCATAGTTAACAGTAACAAAGAAGTATCAAAGTAATAAACAAAGTAAATAAATCAACATGGACTATTAAGAACTATCAAAGGAAATAAGTTCGACAAACATATTTAATAATGCAAAGTAAATAAATAGACTGTTAGGATGAGGGAGTTAGCATTGAGTCTCCTGCCAATCTCAAGCTCTTTGGAGTTAGCTCTAGCCTTCTTCCTTTGCTCCCTCTTACCTAGAAGAATGGATGCTCACACTAGCTTTAACTCTTCCTTCTCTCACTACTATTTTTCTCTTCTTATGACCAGTTGACTACTTTCTAGTATCTCCACCTCCAGCTTATGTTTTTCCTCATTCCAACCTCCCTTTTCTCTTTATCAACTTTTCTCTTTATAGATAGGATCTAAGTTTAGGGTTTGTTTTAATCCGCCGTCAACCTACATACGTAACACGTGACATTAAATTCAATGCAAGAGAATATACACAGGAGTCACAAGCCTGTCACTCCTATAAGAGACCTTGTCTCGTCCATGACAAAACTTGTTATAGGTGTGAGCCCTTGTTAACCCTGTGCATATTCTTTTACACTAAATTTAATGTCATGTTTCACGCATGCAAGTTGATGGTAGATTAAAACAAACCATAAACTTAGACCCTCTCTATAAATAGAAACGTTGATCGAGAGAAAATGGAGGTTGGAATGAGGAAAAATAGAAGTTAGAGGCAGAGAAAACAGAGAGCTATCAACTAGTGACAAGAAGAGAAAAATAGCAGAGACAGAAGGCAGAGTTGAAGCTAGTGTGAGCATTCGTTCTTCTCGGTGAGAGTGAGTAGAAGTAGAAGCAGAAGGAGAGAGTAAACACCAGAGAACTTAAGATTGGCAGGTGACCCACCGCCAACTCCCTCATTCGAATTGTCCATTTTTTGCTCATTCTATTATATATCTGTTGTATTATTGAATTTGCCAATTGAACTTATTTCCTCTGTTAGTTCTTGAAAGTCCATTTCGATTTATTCATTCTGTTTATTACTTTGATATTTCTCTGTTACTGTTAACTATAGGATTGAAGTATATGAAGATGATGAACTGTGTTTATTCTATAACGAGTTGATTACTTTGTCTTGAGAATTAATGAAACTAATTTAGTCAACTATGCATGATTGAGTTACTGATGTATTATCTTAATATTTTTTGTCGTTTTTGAGCTTATTGGATGTAATAGTTTGGCCAACCTTTTCATCATTTTGATATTAAACAAAAAATTGAGAAAAGAAGTTTAATATTAGAATAAGAAAATATAGACGCTTAAGTTATGAATTAGAAATATATTAACTTAAGTGAGTAATAATTAGTTAGGAATACGAAAGTTAGATTTAGTTTATTAATTGAATTGATTTTAGAACCCAATTAGTAATTTTAGCAAAACAATTATCCCATTAATTCGCTTTAGTCATACATAGGAGATTAAATTAGTGAAGTTAATTTCTCAAGAGTTCACCACATTGATTGATCAAATCGTTCTTGCTTCCAATTAAATTAGTTTATGTTTCAGTTTAATTGCTTTATTTTCTTTAAAACTTTTACTCAATAAATGGGGTTAGAGTCTTTAGGATTGCATTTGTTTTTATTTTCAAAATTAATTTGTGTAAACCAATTTCACCTCCTTGAGAAGATGACCCTGGGTATTCAACTACAATTTTCTCATATACTTGTGAGTAGGATAGCCTAGGTTTTTTTAAAACTTATTTTGGCACATCAAGTTTTTAGCATCGTTGTTGGGAAGATATTTAGTGTTTAGACTTAAATTCATTTTGATTGTTTTGTCTTTTCATGCATACACTTTTATCTTATTATTTCTTTGAATTGTTTTAGTAGTTTTTGTTACTAATTCAGTGATGTCTTTATTTTGTTTATGCGAGGAAGGAGGTTAATGGAAAGTGAATTTGTTCCTTTTATTGATAACGTGCATCAGATAAGAGGACCTCAAAAGGACTTTGAAAACAATCTTTAAGAACCTAAGCTTGAAGCTTGAGAGAAGGGTGAAAGGCAGCCAGTAATGAAGGAGTCTGCCAGACTAATGATTGGTACTGCCACTTTATGAATACGTTTCGGAAAGGTAGCCAAAAAATATGAATTGAAGAGCATCTACTACAATATGTTGCCATCTTTCTAAAAGGTTCCCAATGAAGGCCCTTTAAACTTCGTTCAAGAATTCTATACCACTCTCCAAACATTTCCTTTGGATGTCTTGAATGAAGATCAACTCAGAATGAGATACTTCCTATACACATTGAGAGATCAGGCCAAGGCATGGTTGATGACCCTTTCGTCCAATTCATTGACTATATGGAAGGAGGTGTACAACAAATTTATGAGAAAATTTTATTCCCATAAAAAGACCTTTGAGTTGTAAACAAAGATAGCTACCTTCACTCAGATGGAGGGAGAGCCATTCCATAAGGCGTGGGAATGCTTCAAACCCTTGCTAATACATTATCCATACCGTCATTTTCCACTTCACATGCAAAACCAATTCTTTTATGATGGATTGGCCTAACTATGTCAGTACAAGGCAGATAATGCAACAGGAGGAGTTGTGGGAGAGAAGAATGCTAAAGATACATACAACATCTTTGAAATGTTAGGGGTCAATTCTCAATAAAAAAGCATGAGGTGAAAAAGAGTTGGAGTTCATAAAGTGAACTCAAACCAAGAAATGACTATGCAATTAGATGAGTTAACAAACCATGCCAAAATGTTAACTATGAGACTCCCTAAAATGTTCCAAATCAAGAGGTATATGGTATATATGGAACTTATGGTCATAGAGCTTTTTTTAGGTTCTTTTGAATCTTTTGCAGATCAGGAAGAACAAGCAAACTCACTTAATGGTTTTCAACCAAAGATGCAAAATGATCCATATTCGAACACCTACAATCATGTTTGGAGAAACCATCCCAATTTTTTGTGAAAGACTAACAATCCACCAGTGCAACCCCAACCACAATATCAGAATTTTCAGAGGCAAAATCAATTCCAAGGGTAATCCTCAAATCAAAACCTACCGAGAAAGCCTTCTTTGGAGGAAAGTCTAAACATATTTATTCAAGTAACCACTCAGAATCAAGAAATGAACAATAAGATATTCAACTCCCTAGAAGCTTTTGTAAAGAGGATTGAGACTCAAGTAGGGAAACCTGCTGCTCAAATGAAAAACAATCAAAAAGGAAGGTTGCCCAGTCAACCCGAACAAGCCCAAGAAGTTACTATTATAAGAAGTGGTAAGGTGCTTGATAATCATATTAAGATTCCTTCTAATCTATCTGAGGTAGGTAATCAAAAGGAAGGGAGCCTCATCAAAGAACAAAAAGCAGAATGACATAAGCAATGGGCACAACTCTTCAAGTCATGTTCAGAAAGGTGAAAAACTTAGACAAGCAACTAAAGGCAATAAAGGACCAAGACTACATAAGGCGACTAATCCTTATAGACCATCAATTCCATATCCAGGCCGCTTTAAGGATTCAAAACAAGATGAGTATTTTTCTTATTTATATAACATGTTTTCTAAGGTTAATATTAAATTGCCTTTGTAGGATGCGATTAGGAACATTCCAGCTTATGTGAAGTTCTTTAAGGAACTAAACACTAAAAATAGAAGTTTGATCCAAACGAGAAGGTGATAGTTTAAGATGTGGCAAGTGTGGTTCTTCAGCAACAGTACCCCCAAAATTGAAAGATCTAGGGAGTTTTATTATGAGACCATCAATGGGTAATGGTCATGAGGTTAAGGGTATGCTTAACCTTAAAGCAAGCATAAACCTTATGTCTTACCTATTTATGTGAAATTAGATCTAAGACAGTTTATACCTACAAATGTGTTTTCAATTAGCTAATAGGTAAATCTGTTATCCAAAAGGAATAATAGAAGATGCGTTGGTAAAAGGAGGAGGATTGATTGCCCCTATAGATTTTATTGTCTTAGACTTAGGGGAAGTAAAAGAGAAAGAAAACGGACACATCATTTTCTTAGGGGGGCCTTTTATAGGCACCTCCAATACCTTGATTGATGTGAAGAATAGAAAACTGACCATAATTGTTTTTGGAGAAATAATATAATTTTCAATCTTTAATGTTGAAACTATTCCTACTACTATTGTTTATAAAGAATGTTCTCTTGTTGATCAAATTAATACTGCAAATTTTGATTTTGCCTTGCAGGAAGAAGAAGGGGAATTGGACTTGGTTAATGAGATTGATGAGTTCTGTCAATTGCTAGACGATGCAAATGAGAGAGAATTTGGCAAATTCTTAGAGACAGATCCCAATGAAGAAAAGAAGACGGTGGAATCACTCACTTTGAGCGATCCACCTTGAGCATAACTATTGAGGCATCTAACTATAAGACATTAAAGAAGCATTGAATGGGAGGCGACCTATATAATTTATGCTTTATTTTTCACTTATTTGTTGGTTATTCCTTTTTAGTGAAGCTTAACTTAGTTTGTTTGCCTTGTATGCACAGACCTAATTTTCTGTCTCTTTTATTTGTTCTCTTCGCAGCTATTCTCCACTCCTAGATGCAATATCCCACACTCCACACTGCTTCAATATGGCTACCACCTCCACCTTCATATCGTATTTCTATCCTTCTTCTTTTTATTATTTTTATTGTTTATTAGTTTAATTTCTTTTAGTTTAAGGTTTGTCCTTATTTGCGTTATTTTGCATCTTAGATCCCTCTTTTTATTTTCTTATCACATTAGGAATAGTGTGATATTTAAGTGTGGGAGAGTAGTATTTAATTAAATACATATATATGTGTGTGTTTTGTGTTTTTCCCATTTAATAGTTAGAGATGCATTGTCACAAAGTAAACATGATTAGGGTTAGAAATTCATAATGTGACTAAATAAGTATATTTGCATGCTTAGACTGATTAACTTAGATTTTGATTAAAAGAACATTAACTTGATGTGATGGATGAATGAGACTTTCTTTGGTGAGATTTTGAGCCCCTTTGAAATATTAAACACTAAATTCAAGTGTTCTTTCATGATTAAAGAACACTAGAACTTGCTTATAGATACTAGTTGAGATCACATAATATTATGCAAACGTTGAAATGATTAAGGCAATTAGGATTTTCCCTTTTTATTTAAAAATTCACCACAATTTTACCCTTAGTGAGCCCCTTTGAGCTTAACGTGAACCATTTTCTTTCTTTAAACCCAAAATATAAGCCTTGACCTCACTTATTTATCCCCTCTATTATACCTACCATAAGGGCAAGTTGAGCATTTGAAATGGTATTACTAGGTTTAGGAAATAATTGCTTGAATAAGTGTACGAGAATCATAACAGATAATTGGCTATTGAGTTAGGAATGGATATGGTTGTAGCAACTTTTATCTTTCTCCTCTATGTTTTCTTCCTCTTCTAAACTTGATCTCCTTTTTCTAAATAAATAAAAATATATAATAAAAAATAAAAATGAAGAAAGAAAGAAATAGAAAAGAAAAGGAGGGAACAGAAGACAAGTAGACAATCAGAAAATGAAAAGAAAGAGGAGAGGCATTAAAAAAAAGAAGGAGGTATGTTAATCTTGTTAACTAAAAGGAAAATAATTAAGTATTTTATCTTTCATTGATCTATTGATCGAGAAAGAAAGTGTTATTTTAAATGCTTAATTTGTTTTGTGGTGTTAAATTATGATTTTCCTTTTTCTTATCCATGGGTTGGCCCCATTACAACTAAAATAAAAACCTTTAAATTGATGTTTGTGTTTGATATAAGTGGTGGAGATTGGATTAGTAAGCAAGCTTATTGTAGATTCATGAAATGAATGATGAGTGAATATATCTTACCTTTAAATACTTTAGAGGATGGAGAGTAGAGCGTGTGTCCATCACAATTGTTAATGGTCTTGAGTTGCAGTACTTGATAATTTTGGCTAAGTATGCAAAAAATACCTTGTTCATAGAGCATTATGAGTTTCAAGTTATAGAGTTGTGTTATTTGAAATGACTCTTGATATCTTTGGCTATTATTTGATAAAATTGTTTGTTCTTTGTATAGTTTAGTGTTCTTTATTTTGCTTGGGGACAAGCATAGTAGGAATTGTTGTAACTAAGTTTTATGGACTTTTCAAGCTTTTATATTTATCTTTTAGCTACAAATTATGGTGTTTTAACCCAAGGTTGAATGAAATGAGGATGTATGTTTCGTCATTTTTGTTTATTCTCACATCTTGTTGTAATGGAGTTTTTGTCTTGCATACATTATAGATACTTATAAACTTTATCAATATATTTTTCAACCAATTAACATCATTTTTTATAGATCTAACTATGATTTACGGGCTAAAAAAATGTATAGCTTTCTCAAAGGAAGACTTATTTGGTATATTATTATTAGAGAAATACACAAACCTACATAAAAGCCATGTAAAACAGAGGATATATTTATAGAACATCTAATATGTTAAAATTGTGTGAATAATTGAATTCTAATATAGTTCTGCAACACTTATGCCAAAATATTTAATCTTAATTTTCAATAGTTTGATATTACCAAAGAGGAATACGATTTTCTAAAACTCTATTATTTTGTATCTAATGATGTCAATCAATTTCAACTTTATAGACAACTTCCTCGCATGCAATAATAACTTGGTCAAATTGTCCATAGTTATTTTCCTTAATTATAAGAGCTTTAGAATTAGTTGTCACTTAATGACACTATTTGACCTAATACCTAAGTTGCTACTATCTACACCAATCTTCGTGACTGAAAACACATTTGGCATTAATTAATGACTCTTAGAGATAAGTTTGAGCCTACCCATAACTCTATTCCTTATTGGGGATCTCTATTAAGCTTTGAACAATAATTAAAGAACTAATATAGGAGAAACCCAGCTAATATCCTTAAAATATAGAAATCTAGTCCATCTACTATTGGAAAATTGGCCAAGAATCAATCCCACATGTAGTGAAACAATTATAAAACTTTTCATTTGATTTCCTGAAACTAGCTTATCTCAACCATCGTAGCTATAGGAATATTCGACCTTCAATGGTATCTACAAAGTGAGTTAAGAGAACTCTGCAGGTATTATAAAGAGGGTTAAATAAGAAGTGCTAACTCCATTATAACTCACACATATTTATAATAGTTTTTGAATATTTTAGTAATTTAATTGAAATTAAATTCTAATTTTAATTAAACATTAATTAGAATTACAAATGATTTTAATTAAATACCAAATATATCCAAATAAGTTCAAATATCTTATATTAATCCTTATTTATTAAATATCTCACATTTAATTATAAAGTTTTTCAAACTTTAAAATCAAGTCCAACTTAGTTAAAATATCTTTAATCTCTTCAACTCGTTCATTATGTGTGACTTATTAGGTTACTAAATATATTAGCAATTGATACAAATTATAACCTTAAATCATATTTAGGATTAGGTAAATCAAACTCATTTAATTTATCTTTAATTTTGTAATTGAACAATTTATATGAATAGATCAAGTTTGGCTTTTAATAACACATCATGACCACCCAAATATTTAGGTATGTCAAAGTGGTTTTGACTAACCTTTTCGTTCACGATTTTTTTGTATAGTTTCAATCCTTTCATCATATAATATTCCAATTAGACACAGAGTATAAAATTAATGTCTACTCTATTTTGAGTCCAATCATAATAGTTTTCTACCTTTAGCTATTGATTTAATGAATGACATTTGCAAACTATTTACAAAATGTTACTCAACCTTGGCTAGGGACTTCCTGAATCAATAATAATCAAGAACAACATAACATTCTTGCTAGTTACTTTTGGCTTATAAATCTTGTCTTAATTACTCAAGTACCTCCAAGTAGTTTATACTACATCCAATGATTATTGACTGAACTACCTATGATTAGAATAGGTCATAAATAGTATCAAAACACAGCAATCATTATACAAGATAAGTTTGGAGACCTTAAGGCAAAGGATCACTTATACAATTATCATAATGAGAATTTAAATACAAATAATGTTCTAAATAGATTTCTCATATAAAGTCAACTCAGTAAAATTGTTCTCTAACAAGTACTCACATATTTGTTTAAGTATCTCCATACTTTAGTCTATAAGATCGACTACTTCCTTCATAGGAAAAAATATAAATGTGCCAGACTTTTTATATTCTATTAATGTCCAGTCTTAATAGAACAATGACTAAAAAAAATTTAGGGATAACACATAAATATAATATGAATCTCATAATTATCATAAATATAATATAAATCTCATTATTATAATCTCATTATAATTTTATTTGCAATGTATAATTATCCTATGGAGCTTATCATATACATCTAAATATGTACAAGATAAAAAATGTCTTTAAATTAATTTGCCACTAAATTACAACCAATCAATTGGCTCTAGCTCATAAATCAACATCTGTTGATGTTGTTCTTATCATTTAGGCTTCCTTTTATCAAACTTCTCAAAACACATCTAAGAAGAAAATATTTTACAAATGCTATAAAAAGAGTGGTTATCACATCTCTGAATGCTTAAAATGATCCAAACAAAGTAACCCTTCTATGTCTTATCAATTTACTACCACTACTATTACCATAGATGAAATAATAGATAATACTTTTATATCTCTTAAATTCTCCTTAAAAGATCTTTAAGCCCTTTTTATAGCAACTTCAAATAGTGTATTTGTCATATCAGATACTTCTTCTTTATAGCACATTGATTATGCTTATTATAATCACATGACTTCTAACTTTTTCATGTTTATTCCTTAAAAGTGTCCCTCTATTCCACATATTAGCCATATAGCTGATAACTTTACTACGAATGTTTAAGTATAGGCACTATTCAAATATCTAAGTTAACTTGTATTCACTTTCCTTGTTCCTAAACACTTATTAAATCTTTTTTAGTCAATTATATGAAATTGGCATTAACTTATCTTTTTCAAGTCATGGTTGTACTATGCAAGGTCTATAGACGAGTGAGATATCTGAGACATGGCATAAGGTTGTATGACTATTTAAACTTAATTCCCTTTTGCCTTCCATCCAAACTTATTATTGGTGTTGTTACATCTAATATTTGGCACTTTAGTCTTGGTCATCTTTCCAACGTTAGAGTTAAATCTTCATTTCTATTAGCCTTTTAGGTTAAGTCAAGACTGAAAATTTTAATTGTATCTTATAATAACTTTCTAAAAGCTATACTTTACCTTTTATTAATAGTAATTCTATTTTTTCTAAACCTTTTAAATTGATTTATTTTGATAATTAAGGACCTTCTTTTTATGATATTATAGGATATTTATAATATTATATGATCTTTATTTATGATTTCTCTAAATGCATATTGATTATCTCTTACATCATAGGACTAAACTATTTTTTGTTTATTCTCATGTTGTAAACATGGTTCAAACTTAATTTCTTATCAAATTAAAATTTTATGCATTGATAATGCCATGGAATATAAAGAAAAATTTTTCACTTATTTTCTTGATAACAAGAGTACCTAAAGATCTTGTCCACGTACTTATCAACAAAATGGTAGGGTTGAATGAAAGCATCGACATAGACTTGATATTATTGAAATTCTTTTCATCTCTTTTTCTTGTCCAAATTTTTTTTAGGAAGAAGTTATTTTTACAATTGTTTATATTATCAATTGTATTCCTACTCTTGTTATAGGTAAAATCTCTCCTTATGAATGTTTGTATAATCATGCTTCAAACTACCAAACTCTTAAAGTCTTTAACAGTCTCCAAGCACATAAGTATACCAAATTAGAACTATAAGTATGATTATTTTGTTTTCTAAGGTATGGGGTATAAAATAAATGGTATAGGTATTGGGATCCCTTATCACAAAGACTTTGTATTTTTCGACATGTGACTTTTAACAATGTAAGATGTTCTCATCCCTTTCAAATTTTCATATCAATAAGCCTTTTCTTTAATTTTTCTCTGTTCCCACCCTATCTTTATTTCTTGACATTTTTTTACAGGATCATCTAACAACTCTAATAGTTCAACATAACCTATATTTGAACATATTATATCTTTACCAACTATGGATCTATCACCTCCTTCAAATGATTATTCTTTATATATTCATTCAGTAGGACCTCCTATGCCTCAACTTTCTCTTTGTCATACTAATTAAGTAATTAAAATTTTTATTCATCTTTAAGATTTTTATATTTTCCTACTATTATCTCTATGCATAAACCTTGCATGTGTTACAAGATAAATTTAGACCTTCTATTATAGAAAGTAATGGTAGAAGAATTAAAGATAATTAATACCACTAATACCTGGGGTATGGTTGACTTACCTTCAGGTGAGTATAGTATTGGATACAAATGAGTCCATAAAATTAAAACTCAAATTAATGGATTAGTTAAGTGATAAGTTGTTTGACTACTTGTCAAAGGATTTACTTAAGAGTATGGTATTGTCTATAAGGAAACATTTGCTCCTGTAGCTTTTTTAACCTCAATTTGTAGTCTCATAATGGTTTATGCAAGTAAGCATTGATCATTACATCAAATGAATGTTAAGAATACTTTCTTTAATGATGATTTTACATAATAAGTATACATATAACCTCTTATGATCATCTACCTAATAAAGTTTGTCAACTTTGCAAAGCGTTGCATAGACTGAAACAAATCTTTTGAACCTATTTTACCAAATTTAGCTCTATTATTAGCCTATTTAGTTTTTAGTTTACATCCTATGATTATTCCATGTTCATTTGTAAAAAGGCTTAAGGTTGTCCTTCTTGATATTGATAATATAATAATAACTGGTGATGATATTAAAGGTACTTCAACACTTAAATCAGTTTTTCATCATTAGTTTGGGAATAAGGATTTAAGTAATTTGATTTTATTTTTGGTTCTTAAAGTTCTATCTAAATAATCTGGCTATTATCTGTCACAAGCAATATGCCATAAATCTTATCTCTTGATCAAGTATTATTGACACCAAAAGTACTACCCCCTGAACACAAAGAAATGAATAAGCAAGTTTTAAATTTTAGTTTATTCATGTAATTTTGACACATTTAAGATAATCCAAGACATTTAATAAATTAATTATAAAAAACCAACCAGTTAGTTTCTACTTGTTCCTTTTTACTTTTAGAAATTGAACCAATTCAATAAGTCAAGTACAAAAAAACACAATCAACAATCAAAATTTTATGTCAAAATTTCAACAATTGCATAAATGTTAAATTAACTAGGAAATCAATTTAATTAAAATAATATCCCAAATAATCAAAACAACATAACTAAATTATAATTCAAAAATTAACCCAACAATTAATCGTAAATTAATCCATGGAAAATCATAAACAAGGAGAATTAGAGTTTAGAAAAACTCATTGTTGTGCTCCAATTTCAGAACGCAGACCAGTCCTAATGGTTTGGAAAGTCCCTCCACCAACTTTGAACCAACTCAAAACAGGTGGGATTTGATTCCCTTTCAGCCCAAACACTTCTCACGACAATTTCCCAACTTCACCCACCTTGGAAGGATGAAAGATCCTCTTGGAGCTCTCAGCCTTCGCATGACTGCTTGCTCGTTTTTCTCCTTCTCGCCACTGATCAAACAACGCACGTTTTTGAAATTTCAAATGGATTTGGAGCTAATTTTCTGCTTACCTGAGTCGTTTTGATGAGATATAGAATCTTATCTCATCCATTTCAAAATAGATTTTCATGTGTATAAAGACGTTGGGAGAGAGATTTCTGCTCTGCTGCGTGTTTTACTCCTCTCTGTTGCTTCTGCTGTTGCGTCGTCCAGCTTCTTGGTTGTCTTTTGATTGTGCGTTTTGTTTCTGTTTTCGAGCTACTACGTCGTTTTCTTCTCTACCGCTCCAGTCGTTTTGCTTCTTTTGGATTCTTCTTCTACGCTGCGTTTTATTTTGTTTGTCATCTGCTGGGCTATGTTTCTTCCTTAGCTGTGCCATTTTGCCTTGCTCTTTGTTTGCTAGGTTGCTTCCACGCTGTCGTTTTGTCTGCTGGTTCTCCTCTGTGTTTTACGTTTAATATGCTCCTTTATGCATACCATGCCTTTATCTTTTTTTGAAAACAGAGGAATTTGTAACTGTTATTTTTTAGATACGCACTAGGTAAAATTTTAAATTGACACAATAGTTTACAAATTATGTCAATCAGATATTTCGTACTAAGCAAGCTCTGTATAATAGGCTCAATTAAGAGAGCGTAGGTAGAAAAATTCAAACACAGAATTTTTTAACCTTATGCCTCATACTCTACCAACTCAACCACCATTTAGGGAGCATACCATGCCTTCCCTTTAGATAATATGATTATATTCTGCAAGTTCCTACAATTATTTGGAAAGCCAACTAAATAAACCCCTAACCATCTTCAATAATTAAGCATTATTCCTAACATTCAGTAATTGAATAGTTTAAGAATCCAGAATTGGTAGTTGCAATGTTGTTTTACGCAGTATCATTATCACCACCCTATCGAAGGCTCAAAGAGAAACTCACCAAATACATATTTGCAAATTATCTGATAATGGGTCATTTTATGTTGAGATAGAATCTCACTTGTGCTTATAAAAATGAAATGTCACTTGATTCCTCTTTATATTTATAGCTGAGAAATTCCAAGATTTAGATCTAGGTAGGTGTAAGCATGATGATATTTGTATATACTTATAATTTTTGATGATGCACTAAAAATGTTTCAAAGTTTAAAAAATGGCAGGTCTTACTTAGAAATATAAATTAAGGTATAGCACTATAGCATGATCTGGCCTACGAGCCCGACTAACTTCGGTGAATGCAGAAAGAAGCAAAAAATTGTCAAATTGTGTATGCATCTAATAATTAATGAAGCATAGGAAAGGATCGGCCTCGGAATTGCCACTTGCATGATTCAGAAGTATTAGCTCTTCTCATCTCGCGTATGCGTTGATCGTGAGCAAGACAACATGTAAGTCACATTCCATTGGGCGTTGGGATCATGGGAGTTTTAATGCAAGATTGAACTTAGCAGATTTGGCTGTTGATCTTATGTCTATTATTTATTTGGATATGTTCTACCACTACTTCCAACTTTTCGCATTTCGTACGTCAAAAAGAAAAAGGAAGGACCAATCATGTCTTGATAAAAAAAGCATATGTTGGCATTCGCTCAATGGGTTACAAAATTTAGTCTTATATGGAAATCATGAGGAAGTTTCTGATCCTTGCGAAAAGTAAAGAATTGGACAAAGGTTGAGAAAGGGAGAGAAATATTGTTATTGAATTGAGTAAAGATTTAAAAATATAAAAAGGTTACTTCAATGCACCAGGTCCGTCTTTGTTAAGAGTTATTAATTATACACAGCTACTACCTCTGATTCATAATAAGTGTTGTTTTAGATATATTTTTATTATTTAAAATAAGTGTCATTCTTGACTTTATATGCATGTTTATAATTTTACTTCAAAAATTAACCTTTAATTTCTCTCTCATCTTAATTACACAGATCACAATTTCAAGACAATTTAATATGCAATTTCTCT
>JANZLX010000002.1:33745146-33769725 GCA_025531955.1 Erythroxylum orinocense
GCTTTGTTTCCAAGTCCATCTTCGCTGTAAAACAACAGCTGAAGATGCAAGTCGGCGAAAAAAAATCTGTTTCCGAAGAAACGAAAACCTGTTGTAAAATATTAGGAAAACGTCTTTTTTTTATTTTCTTAATATGGTTGTTGTTTTTTTATTTTTTAAAAAATGGCAACACAACTATAATAACCAAACATGTTTTAACCTAAAGTTTTATTTTTAATAAAAACCACAACTGAAAACATAAAAAAATGAAAACAAACAGGCCCTAAGTGTAAGTAAGTGCAGCAACCATAGGTAGTGGAGAAGAAAGGTAGAAGGTCTTAATCATAGACTTTTACCATCACCTTGAGATAACATATTTTTTTAACGTTGAGATTAGCGTATAACTTGCTATTGCATTTTTAGTAACAAATTACTAATCACTCACTTCTGTGTGAGAAATCAGTTAGGTGATACAATTAAAATCTCCTTCTCCAAATCAAATCCAGTTGCAGACTCCATATGAAATTTAAGATTGTAACATAACAATTTAAGAACCAAAAGGTCCTAATCAAGTTATATAGCAATGTCGTAAGTCATTTGATATAAATGTTCATTAATTTATTTAACTATTTCAGTGTAAGAAGGAAAATGCATATAGTAACATCTTTGTGAGGATAATTTATAGGCTTTAGATCTTAATCTTATTAGCACACCATATTCCTTTATAATGATTATGTTATAAAGTAATTTGAACTTCTATGTGTTATAATATAATCTCTTCTAGGTTTAGTTTGTGTTTATGACCTACTACTTCATGATGTGTTGTTAATGGTTAGTGCATTAGTTAGTAATAACTGGATAAATTTTTAAAAAAATTAAGTTAGTTATAATTATCAGCGATAATAGTTATATGTAAAACAACAATAACAACAATCCAGTGAAATTCTGCTGATACGCAGAGTCTGAGGAGGTCCAAAAGTACGTAACCTTATCTATAATTAGTAGATAAGTTATTTCAGATAGACCTGCATGAAATATATATATACATATTAAAATAATAAATTAATAATAATTAAATATAAAAGATAATAATAAAAATACGAATAACTATGTATAAATTAAAATATAGAAATAAGAAATAAAATAAATAATAGAATACATATAGAACAAGGTTAAGAATAAGGATAAAAGATAAAATAGGTAAATAAATACACAAACAAGGAAGGAGACAAGTAAATAAATAAATCAGCAATTCATTATTAGAAAATGTTTAGATTAAATAAAAAATGTTTAAACTAAATAACTAAGCGGGATTTACTACATATTAAATGTTTAGGATAAATATTTTCTTTTTGAGTTATATGATATCAAATTTTATCGGTATTATTTTCTAGTGTTTTTCATTCATTTTTTTAGCTTCCAAACAAAGATTCTTGAGTTTTTCTTTATTTTTTTCTTTATTAACAAGGTCATCACATGGTATTACTTAAAGTGTGAGGAAGAAAATCTATCAAGTCCATATTATCTACATCCCAATGAAAATCCATCTTTGGTTTTTATCACACTGATTTTAATTAGAGAGAATTACCATTCTTAGGCTTTTGGAATGAAAGTTGATTCATTAGCAAATAACAAGTTGAGGTATGTTGATGGAGACATTCCAATATCAGGGAGAAAAAAAAAAGATGATCCTACTTATACAATATAAGAGGAATGTGTAATTTATTAGCTCTTAAATCTATTTCACCTATCATTTATCAAAGTGTCAAATAATTAAATGGTGCATATAAGGTATAAAATGATTTAAGAGATAGATTTTCATAAGGTAATACAATTAGATTTTCATAAGGTAATACAATTTGCATTTCTAATCTTCAAGAAGAGATCTATGCTCCTTATTTGTAACTAAATACTTTACCCATTTCAAAATTCTTTAGGATGTGTTGTTAAATTTCACCAATATTCAATTGTTTTTATGATCTTCAATATAATTATAATGCTTCTGAGGCCACTAAAGAGTATTAACAACAAGATCATGTTGTTCATTTCTTAAACGGTCTTAGTAAGAATTTTGGTATAATTAAGTCTCAAATTCTTTTGATGGATCTTCTACTTACTTTGAACAATTTTTTTGCCTTAGTCATTCAACATGAAAGACAGTTAGGAGGTAATGTTTCAAAATCAATGGAGCCTACTATTTTCTACAAAAAAAAGTAATAACACTCCTACTTTTCAGAGAAATTTAACTATGTTGTAAGGATTGGTTTTACTCAAACTTAAAATTCTAAGAGATTTGTTCCTAATATTTTAGTGCCTAAATGTATATTCTATAGTTCTGGTCACTTTATAGACAATGTTATAAGAAACATGGATATCCATTAGGGTACAAATTTAAAATCAAAATTTTTATTAATCAAATTGATGGCTATTGTCAAGAAGATAATCAAAAAGAAGAGTTTTCAAATTCATCAACTTTTAATAAGGTTTTTTTAACAATGATTAACTTACAGCTATCATCAAATCAAGATACAAAGTTAATAGCCCTTTTTTAATAATTGTCATCAACTGATATCAAGCCACAATTCCCAACTACCTAGATCAACACCATATATATAAACTACAAAACTAACAAACTCTGCTAATTCTACCTTTATTGATATTCCAAAATCACCCTTTACTAATTCAATTTTGCATCATTAAAATTGTGTTTGGACTGTTGATATGTGTGTTATGGAAAAAAATTGATTATTAAGTTCATTTTCTTCTTATCAGCCTATTTCTTGTTTGTTACTTTGCCTATCCAAAATAAAGTTCAAGTTACTGACAGATGGATAGTTTAATTCTCTTCCGATCTTGTTTTAAAAAATGCTTTATTTGTTCATATTTTTTCATTCAATTTAATCTCAGCCAATCAATCACTGATAATTCAAAATATTGTCTATTTTTCACAATTATAATTGTTCACTTACGATATCATCATGTTGGGGATGATTAGGTTAGCTTGAAAATTTCATGGCCTTTAGTATCTTATTGAACAAAATACTAATGTATGTAAAACAGAGAATGCAGAAACTTTCTGTATATTCTTGAGCTATCGAGAAGAGTCTTGGACGTATATACACTACTGAAAGAAAAACTGCTCTCTAACAATAAACTGTTTTCTAACCAATAAACTAACTAACTGTACACTTAACAGTAACGATAACCAAGCTAACACAAAAATTAACAGTAATTAAATAATTCCTTCATCCCCCCCTCAAGTTGGAGCGTGTAGGAAATCACGAAAGCCCAACTTGACAAGAAACCCATGGAAAGCAGGAGCAGAGAGGGACTTAGTAAAAACGTCGGCAAGCTGGGTAGACGAAAAAGTGTGAAGCAATGAGAGAAACCCCTGTTTCAACTGCTCGTGAACGATATGGCAATCGATGTCCAGATGCTTGGTCCACTCATGGAATACCGAATTGGCAGCAATGTGGAGCGCCGCCTGATTGTCGCAAAACACAGAAATAGGAAGAGATATAGGGATCTGAAAATCTCGCAAAATGTAAGAAACCCAAAGAAGTTCACAAACCACCGAACTCATGCTTTGATACTCTGCTTCTGCTGAAGACTTAGAAACAATGGCTTGCTTTTTGGATTTCCAGGAAATTAGTGAAGACCCAAAAAAAATACAAAACCCAGACACGGATCGACGAGTATCGCGGCAAGCCCCCCAATCCGCATCACAAAAGGCCTGAAGAACAAAAGATTGATTAGCAGGATAGAATAAACCTAGAGACGAACATCCCTTTAGATAACGCAAAACATAGAGAGCCGCCTGCCAGTGAACCTCCGTCGGAGCTTGGACGAACTGACTAAGCTGATGAACGGCAAACGTGATGTCAGGGCGTGTATACCCTAAATACAACAAACGCCCAACCAGCTGGCGATACGGCTGAGGATCAGCAAGAGGAGAACCATCCGAAGCGGCCAAAGTTAACCCTTTTTGTAAAGGAGTAGTCACCGGTTTACAACCCAATAAACCAGCGGATTGAATTAAATCCAACACGTATTTACGCTGATTAATGTACATGCCGTGAGTCGAACGTGCGATCTCAAGACCCAAGAAATACTTCGCATAACACAAATATTTAATAGTGAAAGCATTATCAAGGAAAAGTTTCACTTTCTGAATCTCTTCCTCGGAATCACCTGTTAAAAGCATATCATCCACATAAACTAGGATAAGCAAAAAACAAGTAGTAGTCTGAAAAGTGAATAGATAGTGATCATGTTGCGACTGATGAAATCCATAACGGTGAAGCCGAAGAGTTAACTCAGCATTCCACTGCCGAGAAGCTTGTTTAAGACCATAAAGCGACCTCTTCAACTTACAAACTTGATGCGGTGCTGCTTTGGAATACCCCTCAGGTGGAAGCATATAGACTTCCTCATCCAAAAACCTGTGGAGGAAGGCATTATTAATATCTAGTTGATGCAAGGACCAACCTTTTGTAGCAACAAAGGCAAACAAAATTCTCACGGTGACAACCTTGGCTACCGGCGAGAAACTATCCGTGAAATCAACCCCTTCAACCTGGTTATATCCTTTTGCCACTAACCGGGCCTTAAACCTATCAACTTCACCACTAGGCTTCAACTTAACCTTGTATACCCATTTAGAACCAATAGCCTTCTTCCCGGTGGGTAATGTGGTAAGAACCCAGGTGTTATTCTTCTCAAGAGCATCCAATTCAGCTTGCATAGCCGTAACCCAATGAGGATCCTGACGAGCTTGTAAATAAGATGTGGGTTCAGTAATACTAGATACATTGGCCAAAAAATCAACGTAAGAGGAGCTAAAACCAGGATTGATAGTAAAGGGAAATGTAAGAGAGGTATGTGAAGAACTATGATTCATAGGTAAACAATTCAGAGGAGGAGAAGTAAAGCTTACGTGTGAGACAAAATCGCGCAACCAAGAAGGCGGTTGTCTAACACGTGTACTACGCCGAGTAGTATCAGTAGGGACAGGAAGAGCAGGTGGATCACCAACAAGATCCGTCGAGGATTATGAGGCTCCGATAAAAGAGTTGCATCAGAAGAAGACATTAGGTGCGGATCAATAGGCATAATGGTCGGCAAAATAGCGAAATCACTAGTAGATTGATGAGTATCCGGATGCTTAAACGGTTACACAGATTCAAAGAAGGACACATCTCTGGAAACAAAGACCCTTCTGGTCTGTAAATCGTAAAGCTTATACCCCTTCTGGCCGGAAGAATGACCAAGATAAATGCTTTAGAAAGAACGTGGCGCCAACTTATCCTTATGTGGGTGAGTATCAACAGCATAACACAAACACCCAAAACAATGCAAATCAGTATAACTAGGTGAATGTCCAGACAACAATTCATAAGGTGATTTCCAATTAAGCAATTTATTAGGAAACCGATTGATTAGAAACGCAGCATGCAAAATACTGTGACTCCAAAATGTCTTTGGAAGACCAGATTGAAACAAAAGAGCGCGTGCCACTTGCAGTAAATGACGATGTTTCCTCTCCACAACACCGTTCTGTTGTGGAGTATACACGCATGTTCGCTGATGAAGAATTCCTCTGCTATTAAAGACATCTTGTGTATCTTTTCCTAAAAACTATGATCCATTATTATTCCGCACAGTCTTTACACAACCAGCATATTGTCGTTGAATATAGATCAAAAACTGATCTAAAAGGTGACTAGCCTACGCCTTGTGCTTCATCAAGAAAATCCAAGTACAACGACTATGATCATCAACAATCGTCAGAAAATAATGCGCCCCACAAATAGAAACATCTTTATAAGGTCCCTAGATATCAACATGTAACAACTCAAAAAGTACAACTGCCCGTGTAGAACTAATTAGAAACATAGTCCGAGCTTGTTTAGAAAGAGGACAAACCTCACATGTAAATTCTGTATTATTCATAAATCGAGCATAATCTTCAATATGTCGTAGTACAATATCAGAAGGATGGCCCAACCTCATGTGCCATAATGTTCTATGAGCAAGTCTATCATGAACATTGCTAACATGTTCCCTTTCGGGAGTAACAGAATCAGAAGAAGAATTACAAGGGGAAGTATTACACAAAAAAGAGTTATGGTCCAGAAAATATAGACTCTGGAAAAATTTTCCCTTAGCCACCGTCTGGTCAGTCTTCTGGTCCTGTAATAAGCAATATTCAGAATAGAATAAAGCATTGAATGATGAATGTTTGGCTAACTTGCTGACTGATACAAGATTATGACTGAAAGTGGGTACGTAAAGGACTGATTTCAGGATTATCTTGCCATTCAAAACAATGACACCTCTATATTGAACATCATTCACCTCCCCGTTCGGCAAAAATAACTTTGTAATTTTGTCTACAGGTACCAATGATTGAAACAAACGTTTGTCGACACAAATATGTGAAGTAGCTCCTGAATCCACAATCCAATTCGCAGAAGCTGGAACAGACTTAATAGCAGGATTCAAGTGAGACATACCTGCAAACTCAGTCTGTATCATATTTAAGAGATGGGAGTCTTCAGTCGTCTTCCCCTTCATCAACCGTGCGAGTTCCTGCTGAATTAGAAAAGACAACGATTGTGAGCCATTCGGCACGTCACACCCCTTTTCCATATCCTTCATCACTGCGTCCACCATATGCACAGATTTAGCTTTCTGTTGTCCCTTTCCAGCACCAGCTCGCTTATTCTTCAACTCCGCATACCAGTCGGGATAACCATGCAACTTAAAACAAGTTTCCCGCTCATGACCGTCTAAGGAACAGTAATCACAATGCTTATCTTCTTTACGTTTAGTGTCTTTCTTTTTGAAACCAGTTCTACTCACATGGTCTCCTTCGTAAGATCCGCTCCTATTACTTCTACCATCTTTCACTAACATAGCTACAGCACCAACTTCCTCGTGTAGCATATGTACCTGCCTCTGTTTTTCAACTCGGAGCACAAGCGAATATGCCTTACTCGCAGATGGAGGTGGATCTTGTGCCAAAATCTGACTTCGAATATAATCGTAGGATGAATTCAAACCCATCAAGAACTGAATTAACTTGTTAGCATTGTCAACATCCACTAATCGTTTATTAATTCCACAATGGCAACCTTGACAACTACACACTGGTATAGGCATACGTTGCCCTAGTTCATCCCAATATTGATTAATTTTGTTGTAATAGGCAGTTATCGAAGAGTTACCTTGATCAACAGAATTAATCTCACGTTGTACGTGAAACAATTGCGGCAAATTGCTTTCTCCATACACTTCCTCAAGCTTGTCCCACAACGTCTTTGCGGAACTACAAGTAATGTAAGACTCAGTAATCTCCTTTGAAATGGAATTGAGAATCCACTGTTTCACCATGCAGTCTACTTTCCGCCATTTTCTGTACAACGCTTCGCCGGATGGTGGCAGTAGAGTCCCGTTGATAAACCCAAGCTTATCCCTAGCTTCTAGAGAGTTTCGAATGGAGATACTCCAAGAGTAAAAATTCATATATGTTAGCTGTGCAGTGACTAACATCATTCCAGGATGATCGGAGTTGTATAACTGGTAACATTCTTCTGGAGACTGATCGACGCCTGGCATCCTCGTCCCCATACCGTCGTGATCTTTCAACCGTCAAGACTACGGATCGTCTTTGGCTTTGATACTATGAACAAAATACTAATGTATGTAAAACAGAGAATGCAGAAACTTTATGTATATTCTTGAGCTATCGAGAAGAGTCTTGGACGTATATACACTACTGAAAGAAAAACTGCTCTCTAACAATAAACTGTTTTCTAACCAATAAACTAACTAACTGTACACTTAACAGTAACGATAACCAAGCTAACACAAAAATTAACAGTAATTAAATAATTCCTTCACTTATTGATCCTCAGTTCTCGCCGTTATAGTCTTCTATTCAAATTTTTCTTCCTTGCACTTCTGTAAATTTTGTTTGAAAGCAGATCTTTGGCATTACAAATATAGTCATCTCTCAAAGTCAAGATTAAAGCTTTTACAAAATATAAATTCTAGTATTACTTTACCTTCTAATGACCATTGTGGTGTATGCTTTATGGAATGATATAAATGATTACCTTTTCATTTAAGCATTTCTTTTGTTAATAAAGCTTTTGTCTTACTCCATATTGATATTTGGGGTCCCGTTCATCAAGTTCATTCTATGGGAATAAATACTTCCTTACAATTATAGATGAAAAAACTCGATATATATGGGTTCATTTACTTAAACTTAAAACTGAAGTCAAATAAAAATTTCCTACTTTTGTTACATATGCTAGGACACAATTCTTAACCTAAAGCAAATGTATTGATTAGGTAATGCTCTTGAGTTTCATTTTTGTTTTGATTGCATTTCCTATGTTTTCGTAATCAATTGTACACCATCGCTTATCATTAATTACAAAAATCCTTAGTAACTTCTTTTTCACAAAATTTAGATTTTACCATACTCAAAACTTTTAGATGTCTTTCCTTTACTTCTACTTTAGAGCATTTAAGAACTAAATTTGATAGTAGAGCTCACAAATGTATATTTTATTGTTCTGCCTTCAAACATTAAAGGATATATAGTTAAGGACATTGACAATAAACATGTTTTTATTTCTTATGATGTGATTTTTTACAAAAAAAATTCCTTTTCAAATTTCTTCACTTAATGAACATCCTTTTAATTTTTTTTAACACATCTCACAATCTACATATTATGATGATCTTTTTTATTAACACCTTCTTTTCTTCATCTAAACCACATTTTTCTCAACCTACCACATCACCTATGTCATCACCTTCCCCTTCACCTTCCACGACTACATCCATAGCTACTACCATTGCTCTTACCTTCATTTAACCATGAGTATAACTGATGCAATTCACTATAAACATTCATAAACCTATTTACCTCAAAGATTATGTTTGTCACCCTTTTACCACCAAATCTCATACTTCACCTTACTATATAAACTATGTTTTAACTTATCACCTTTTATCCCCTTTCATTACCATTTTACCCTGCAAGTTAACAACCTTATTGAACGCAAAACATATTAATAGGCAACTAAATATTCTTTTTGAGACATGTTGTGGCTCTTAAATTAGAGGCACTTCAAGTTAATAACAATTGGAAATTAACAAGTCTTCCTTGTGGAAAAACACCTATTGGCTTCAAGTGGGTGTTTAAAATAAAATACAAGTTTGATGGCTCTTTGGAATGAAGTAAAATAGGGTTAGTTGCTTAAGGTTATACCTAACAAGTTGGAATCAATTATTTAGACACCTTTTTACTTGTTATAAAGATGACTATTCTAAGATGTTCACTTGTAACTACTATTGTTAAATAATGGAATCTTCATCACTGTGATATTAACAATGTGTTTCTTCATGGTTACCTATATGAAGAAGTTTACATAGAGTTGCCTCTTAGCTATCAATGTGACTCTCCTCAAAGTTAATTATAGCTTGCTTAGTCTTCACTTTATTAGTCATCTCTCTTTATTGAATCCACTGCTACAAGTTTTATTGCTCTGTTTATCTATATAAATGACACCATCTTAGAAAGTAATAGCATCGCTAAAATCACTAGTGTCAAAGACTTCCTTTATAATCAATTCTGCATCAAATATGTTGGTTTTTTAAAAATTTTCTCGACTTAGAAGTTACATAAAGTAAAAAGGGATAAATCTTTGCTAGAGAAAATATTGTCTTGATTTTTTAATAGATATTGGCTTCTTTGAATAAAAACTAACAACTACTCATTTTGCTTCCACATACAAACTCAACAAAGGTGATAGCAAAATCTCTTCTTGATTCTATATAGTATAGGCCACTCATTGACAAACTCTTATATCTTTGTACCATACAACCTGATCTTTCTTTTATTATGCAATAGGTGTCTTAGTTATTAGACTTGTCAACTAATATTCATCTAAAGACAACACCTCATGTCTTGAGGCACCTTAAAAAAGCTCTAAGCCAAAAGTTTCTTTTTAAAAGAGAATATCCTTGACATTTAAAGGAACTTTTTCATATTCAAATTAGGTTGCATATCCTAATACTAAAAGTGGTTGATCTCATAGAAGATGAAAAAGCAACAAACAATCTCAGGGTCTTCTTTTAAAGCAAAGTATAGAGCTCTTACATCTATGAGTTGTGAACTACAATGGTTGAAGTATTTGCTGAGGGATTTGAGCATTCACAATGAACAACCATATTTTTTATTTTTTGACTATCAATTAGCAATGCATATAGCTCATAACCTAATTTTTCATTAGCAAACAAAGCATATAGATATAGATTGTTGTGTAGTAAAGGATAAGTTACATTCAATTCTCATTCATTTGGTATCAGTTACGTCTTTTAATCAAGTTGCTAATTGTTTGACAAAAGGTGTTACATCTATTTGTTTTTTAAGAAGCCATTCACAAGCTAGCATACACAACTTGATGAGGCTAATAGAGAGTCTCCTTTAGCCTCAATTTGTGCTTGTCATATACTACTTCATGATGAGGCTAATAGAGTTAGTTATAACTGTTGTAGTTAGTTATAACTATCAACTATATCAGTTATATATAAAAATATTGCAATCTCGTTCCTTTTCAATTGAGAATTAATAAAATCCTTATTTCATTATATTATTATATTGTATCGATGTCTAAAAAGTATTCTAAACCATTAAATTTACTTATACACTGTAAAAATCATAAAAGCGACCTTTATGTGTATAAGCACAACACTGGAGCACTCCTTTAGTTAGTATCAAAGCTTTATTTAGTATCAGAGCTTGACTTTAAATGAGGAGAGGATGTCCTGTTATATTTTTTATTATTTTATTCAATTCTAACTCTTTTTCTAAAATTTAATCTTCCTTTGCTTACTGTTTGTGCATGTGCTTCTTCTTATTGTTTTTAAAGTTTCCATCCAGAGAAAAATGAAATCCTATCATAACTTTATTTAGGGTTTATTTATCTCTTCTTATTGTGTTAGATTTTTTTTGTTTGTTTAATTCCTTGTTCCTTAATACTTTGTATGGTGTTGATATAAAAAAATTCTTTATTGTCTTCTTATAAAAAGTGAAGTTACAATGTAAAAATCACAAAAGTGACTTTTATGTGTATAGGCATAACATTGGAGCACGCCTTTAGTTAGTATTAGAGTTTGGCTTTAAATAAGGTGAGGTTATCCTTTTTATATTTCTTATTATTTTATTCAAATCTAACTCTTTTGCTAAAATTATTTTTTTTGTTTGCTTCTTTTTTGTGTTTTAACGTCTTCTTATTGTTTTTAAAGTTTCCAACAAGAGAAAATATAAATCCCATCATCACTTATTTAGGGTTTATTTATTTCGTCTTATTGTATTATAATTTTTTTCTTTGTTTAATTCCTTATTCCTTCATACTTCGTATGGTGTTGACATAAAAAATTCTCTATTGTCTTCTTAAAAAAATGAATTTACAATTTTTTTCAATAAATTAACCAAAATTTAATTATTATAAATCTAATTCAATTAAATGGTTGCTAGTTTTTTTTTCTTATTATAGTCAATTCCTTTGTTTTTTTTACTTAATATATGACTTGTTTTTTGGTCAAGACCATTAATTCTTAACTTTATGAGGTTCGAGTTTTTATTTAAGTTTTTTAGTTCTTAAAGAACTTAAGAAGAAAGCAAATAGTGGGTAAAGGCAAAATAACATCAAGTAAAACTAACTAAAGAGTGAAATGTGAGTGGTTTGACATCTTAGAGAGTGTACACATAAGGAAGTAATGAGGAATTTTTTGTTACTAATTTATCTTGTAACTTTTAGATGACTTCTAAAGGGGTTTCAATATTGAAAGATGAAATATACCGCATGTTCTTTTTTTAGGCTATGCAATAATAATTTGAGATATTGGACATGAAGTATAATAAGGGGAAAGACATGTTAGTGAGGCAATCCAATCATCTTGTAAAATTGCAAATGAGACAAAAACCTCAAGTTCTTAATGAAAGGAAGCTTATTAAATGTAATCCAACACATTTAGTGGAAGTAGTTAAAGACAATGAGCTTTTAAGATTATAGTGGACATAATTTAGGTCTGGGCGATGAGTTCTATATGAAAGGAAGCCTAGAAGTCAAGATAGTGTGCACCAAAATCTAGATAGTATGAAGATAAAATACTCTCTATCAAAGGTAGAAATAATAACTTATGCTAACATTTGATGATTCTAGTAATAGTAAGGTTGATTATATTATTGAAGGAGAGTTGCTTACTGCCAAGAGAGCATTAAATCTTCAAATCAAGGAGGATGAGTTAAAAGAATAAATGGAGAACACCTTTCATACTAGATGTCATGTTCATGATAATTTATGCAATATAACTTTTTTATGGAAAGGATTATAGTAATGCAACTAGCACTACTCTTATAATGAAGTTCAATATGTCTATTTTGAATGCAAGGAAAACAAACTAAACAAGTAGGCGATGGTGTCTTTTCCTATTGAAAAGTATGGAAATGAGGTATTATATATGTAGTACTTATGCAAATTAGTGATATATAATTAAAAAAACTATTACTTGATAAAAAAATCTTCATAGGTTAAATGGATACTCTATTAAACTAAAAGAGATTATAAAGTATCCAAATTTATTCATTTTTTTCATGGTTCTAGAAAAAAATCTTATTATATTGATATTTATTTCTTAGTAAAATAAGAATTTAAAATTATCCCACTTAGATATATCTGAAATATATTTATAGTGACATGTAAATTCAATCCTCAACTCTAATCATTATTCCTTTACCAACTTATAGGAAAACCCACCTTATAATGCTTCAATGAACCAAAATAAAACATGACGACCGATAATGAAAAGACACACTTGATTAGTTTGGGGTGTGAATTTTGATTGTTAACAATTAAACTTGGCATTATGTATATATAAGAGATCAAGTAAGTGGTTGGTGATAATAATATAAAAAAGCATAATTAAAAGGATCATTTTTTCAAGAAAAAAAGTTTCTTAAAATTTTTCCTTAACTATGGAATACAATCAAATTCAAATAAGTAATTTGATAAGTGATCCATATAACAATGAAAGATCTTGTTTATCTATATTTGATTTTCCTATATTGGTATTAAAGCAAGTGTGCATATAAATCTTCCAGCATCTGTTGGTTAAATTAAAATGAAATAATAGTTGTTGAATTGATAGCAATTTGATCCTTTATCATTATGTTTCTTTATGTCAATAGAAGTAGTAGATTATAGTCAAACTACAAGATTATAGTTTCAACATAAAAAGATAACTGTTAAACTTATCGCATTTTTTATATGCTTGTTATCTTTATCATGTTTTATCTTTAAAGTTTTCGTTGTTTTGTTTGAAACATAAGTGGCCAAGTGGAGGTCATTAATACCAAACTTAAGAGAATATTAGAGAAGATGGTTAATAATTCTAGAAAAGGTTGTACATTGAAGCTTAATGATGCTCTATGGGCATATCAAACTGCCTTCAAGACTTTGATTAGTACAACACCCTTCTGACTTGTTTATGGGAAAGCTTGTCACTTACTCATAGAGTTGGACCATAGGGTATATTGGGTGACTAATTCTTTATATTTCAATTAGAAGTCAGTTGGCGAAAAAAGACTCCTACAATTAAATGAGTTAAAAGAGTTACAATTGAATGCTTACGAGAATGCCAAATTATATAAGGAGAAAGTTAAAAAAAATGTCATGATTCTCGTACCAAGAAAAAGGAGTTTAAAGTTGGAAATGTGGTTTTATTATTCAATTCAAGACTAAAATTGTTTCTAGGAAAGCTCAAGTCGCACTAAAGTGATCCTTTTAAATATGGATCTTTAAATTTAGAGAATGATAAAAAAGAAATATTCAAATTGAATGGACATGAATGCATTCTTACTTTAAAGGAGCATATTCACATGAAAGGGAAGTATTATCTTTCCTTTCTTTTGGTTAAAAATAATTACACCAAAATGGTCAAGCTAGTGACCTTAAAATTAGCATGTTATGCTTTAGTTAGGTTTTATGTAATTTCGTACATGATAGTGCATTATTATTTTGATGTTTTTTGTTATATTTTAGAGTGAGTTTGATGATGAATGTTCATAATTTGAAGTGTGTTACATAGTTTGGAAAGAATCCAAAAGGTTGATGAATGCATAATTTTGGAAGAGCAACACACTGACATGACGATTGTGCACAATTTGCTCCCAAGCCTAATCGTACATCCCATGCACGATATTCAATAACGAGAATGTCTTTCTTCTTTTAAATTAGCAATAAGGAGTTGTGATCAATTTCCATTCAAATTGTTTTTTTAAATTCAATCAAAACTAAGATGTAGTTTTTCCAAAAAGAAAAGAGAAGTCATGGGGATGCAAAAGTCATATTTATAGCTGTAAATTAAGTAGGCAGTTGTTGCTTATAAGAAAATATTCTTAACCACGCATAATAGAAATATCAATATGATCATTCACTAATATTTTTTCCTACTCTTTATAACCTTTTTTTTTTTATGGTAGCATAGGGAAGTGAAAATTGAGTGAAACATGCAATTTTAAAAGCTTGAAGTGAAAACGATAAATGCTCCCTTTGAAATTAGCAGGACAATTTTTATGTGTTGGTAAAAGTTACTGGCAAAGGGACAACTCTTCTTTGAGGAGACACACGAGGTCTGTTCACATAGGTTAACATTTCAAGGGTACGTGGAACATAGTAGAAATTCAATCGTTCACTCATTGTAGGTGTAATGTTTTATCAACTAGTATGCAAATCTTTTGTTCATTAAGTCAAACATTGTTCACTGTAACTCTTTTTCCTATTGTATGACCCTTGTGACACCTTTACTTGTATATGTAGAAAAACATAAATACAAATGATAAAGGGAATCATAAAGCAAAACAAGAGATAAGAGATTTTGTACGTACATAACAACGGGGATTCACCACCTTTTTTGGGGTGATTTAAAAATTGATTTTCATGTTGACTTTCTTCATGAAAAATAAATTATAGAACAAGAGCTCTTGTTATTGACATGACATGCTCATAACATCAAAGCTGCTGAACCCCACTTTGTGTTCCTGTGTAAGGGACTAAATATTATAAATTTTGTTTTTATTTGTTTTTCTGATTATAACAAATAGGACATTTTATAAATTTCTTCCTCCCACAAAAAACAATTTAATTCTATTTTAATTAACTATTTGATAAAGCTATCTTAACCAAAGTTTTTAGACCTAACTCAAACTTCATAATTAAGTGGAACTTACTCACAACGAAACTCAAATTGCAGTAAAACTTGACTCTTCCTTGGTTTTTTTCAACTAGTCTACACTTTGGAGTTTTAAGGATGTATAAACAAATGCCGACAATCCCAGCCGTGATATTTCGTTGACCTTAAAAGATATAAATAACTAATACTAATGTTTTAAAATTGGACTGAGAATACTGATAAGAAAAAATATTTAAGTTTTAAAAAGTTTAACCAGTATTAAATTGCTATAAAACTGGCTAAAGATTGTATAAAATTAAAGAATTTAAAATATAATTGAAAGAGATTGTTTTTAATTATCTAAAAATTTAAAGTTTAATTAAAAATATTATTAAATGAAAATTAAATAATTTATTTTAGTTTATAAGAATTTATTGATTCACAAAAATTAACTGATTAATTAATAAACTGATGAATTTTTAATATCAAAAGTTATTAAAATAAATTGAACAAAAATTTAAAAATTAAATGAATCAAAATTTTTACGTTAAAATTTGCTGAAAAGATTGAATTTCTCGAACTTTCCTTTTTCATTACCATAGGATTACAGTTGGAATCAGTGTTTTAGAGGTAGGTCAACCCGAAAGCCATTCTCTTCCTTGTTTCAAACTGAGATTCAACTGTAATGCGTAGTGCAATGAATAATACGAAGCTGGACCACTCATTAATAGTTATTAATCCGCGTGTAAGGAAACTATATTTTGTACGTTATGAAGATTCGTGCAGGTTTAAAGTACTAATTAAAGGATAATGAAGATTCCTAGCTAGTGGGAGTCAACTATATATTCACGAATCAAGGGTAACAATATTATATATGATCCTGGTTAATTTAATAAGTGTGGTCAACCTTTTTATTAGTATTATGTTATATTATTGTAAATAATCCAAATCTCCTCTATTTTAAATATTTGAATAAAGAAAAACACAAAAAATTCATAAATGCAGTATCTTATTCTTAATTAATAGAGATATTTAATTTTAAACCAAAAATTGAAAATTACAAATGGGTTTTGAATTTAACACAGAATGATAATTATTATTAAACTTTTTAATTAATGATTTAATATTATGTATTAAATGTTACTATCATTCCAAGCGTAAACAACATTCTTCATCTCACGAGGCCTTAAAATCCTTTCTAGTAGAGTTAATCTTAGGAAAAGATCTCGGTGTGAGTAATTTATTGGTTAGTGTAAACCTTTTCATGATTGGGTGTGATTGAACACAAATGGGAGATTCAAAAGCTCGTCCTCTTATGCCACAGTAGGTGGTCTTGTTCGCAATAGTTCAGGTGTTTGATTTGGAGGTTTTGTGCAGAATATTGGCTGGTGATTCTTTGTATCTGCTAAACTCTAGGAAATTTTTTGTGGTCTCATACTTGCTTGGGATCTTGGGTATCGTCGAGTTGAATTGAAAGTGGATTCTCTAGTGGTGATCAATATCCTGTCTTCCTCAACTCAACTGGCAATATCTTACAATCCTCCAGTCATGAATATCAAAGATTTGATTGCTTAGAATTGGGTAGTTTTATCTAGTCGTACTTGCAGAGAGAGAAACTGGTGTGCCGACTGGCTCGCTAACTTTGCTGTGTATTTTGAGTTAGGAGTTACTACTTTTGCTAACTGCACCTATAGAGTGCCTCTCTATCCTTTTAAAGGATATGTCTGGGGTTTGATTCTCTAAATTAGTCACATAATTTGTTTCATTTTTTCTATTCCTTTCATTCAAAAAAAATAAAATTCTTCGTTTGTGTTTATTCTACCTATTGATGCATTGACAATTTACAAATTACAAAAGTTTTAATAGAATCGACAGCATATGCATGTGTCACTAACATCATGTGTTCATGTAGCTATACTTTTTAATTTTCCAAGGGTGATGATCGTTGACCTGTCAAGCTGTCACGCGGAAGAATGCAAATTTTGTATGTATTCATGGATATATTCCAATTTGGTTTTATTTTTCCTTCCATTAGCATATTATATATAGACCTTGTCGACCCTCCACAAGGACACACACACCAACTAATTTAAGCCATCATCTCCCTTTCATTTTCTCTGCTTCAGAACAGCAAACCCCATATACCAGTTTCTCTCTTTCTCCACTCCCATGGCTCGTTCATGTGTTGTCCTGGTGCTCATTTTCTTGCTGGCGTTGAGTACCTTTGTGTCAAACGCAGAAGGAAGCAACAGGAAGGTATTAATTACGAGAAGTTCAATGATGGAGATTAATATCAGTCTTCGCTCAATGCTCAACAAATTGTTTCTTGGTGCTATTGCTAAGAGTAGAGCGCCACCTAGCAACAAGGGTCATGCTACACTTGGTAATGAGAAGCTCTTCAGAATCCACCTGGGTAGAATTGATCGGATTCTACAGTCTGTTCCAAGCCCAGGAGCTGGCCATTAATGAGCTCCACACATTCAATTCCATATTCTTTTTCATTCTTTGATTCATAGTTTCTTCAAACTTTTTTTTTAACTTCAAATTAAACATGTACGTTTTATAAAAAAATGATAGAACTACATTCGTTCTACAAAGTTTGTAATTCCTTACGGGGATTGTTCACTATTTACGTGCATCCCTCTATATATGAAACTAAATTTGAAGTGTAAGAGTTCTGTTTTATGTTCTCTAGCTTGTGTATTCTTCTATTGTTCTAGTCTTTCATAATAAGCCAATCACCACCGACAGCAGTACGTGCATGCTCTTTATGACGGGCAAAAACAAAGCCTGGAGTTCCAACTGTCTACTAAATGACGGGATAACAAACTGCTAGCCTAATTCCTTGATTCTCGGTTGAGTGTTTATAGAAGTAGTTTTGGTACAAAAGTAGAACCCGAAAATTGTCTACTTCATAGGCGTGCAAGGTGCAACCATCAATATTGACTGTTGATAGGTAGCCTCTTACTTTTGTACCTTTACGCAAGTACACTTTCATACAATGTCAAGCTTCACGAGAAATTAAATTTCTTAGACCAAATAGTAAATGTAAGTCGAGTTTAATTTAACATATTCGTTGTCGAGAATCAGGAAGTATGAAAACTCCACCAAAATTGAAATCTAAACAGTTAAAATTTTAAGTGATTTCATATATCCGTATGGACCATCTCAGAGAAGGGCCACCGAGTATTCTATTATGTCGTCACTTTATGTCATGAAGTGTACTTGCTAGCTTCTAACCTATTGATCATGCTGTAATGGATTCTCCGGCTGAACTGAGGATATCAGGGCACTTGTATGTCTTAAAAGAGAGTAGTTGTTGCAAGAGAGCTACACATGTAAACGATTGCTGAATATGTGAATTGAATAGCTTAGCTAGAAGAATGACTTCAAGCCTTTGGGTGGGACATGGAGACACTGATTAAGTCTACTTAATTCATAAGATGCATTGGGGTAATTAGATATTTTTGTTTAAAAGGAAGCTGTATTCTATATTGCCATGTTCATTTAGTGCTTGGTATACATGTGCATGCAATATGTGTCATGTTGGACAGACAACCCAATGGGAAGACGTCATGCAATTAATGTAGACAACGATTTTTGAACAGTCAATGTTTCATGCAATTTCCTGAGAGCCACCTACAGATAAGTGATATCCCTTTTAAAACAAAATTGTAACAATACAGTTTTAGTTTTAACAACAGATTCGTCAATGGTTTCGTGCTTTCTATAGTACACTGAAATGAGACATGTATGTATGGAGCACATTTTGCTACAAAAGGTAGATTTTGCAAACATATATATGAAGCTTTGCCTTCTCTAAGGCAACATAAGGTTCCACACGCTACTCGTGGGCATGCATTCACATTTTAATTCAACACATACGAGACATTTTTCTTATGTTCACGTGACTTCGGTCGGTCGTCCATTATGATTTGTATGTTAATAAAATCAAAATTCCTCTTGAACTTGGTCGTGCTCTTGACAATTCCTCTTGGACTAAAGATTTCCACTTTTCTTTTGCTGAATTCTTGCTTCTAGGAACTTCAGTTCATCTCCTTTAATTGTTCAACCGAATGAGTAACCAGTGAAAAGGAGGTGTACATTTAGTTTCAACAATCACCTAAGGAATCAACTCAAGAAATCCCCTAGTTTTCAGGAATGTCAAGAATGGCTGGTTTAAGAACCTTTATGGTTGTCTTATTTTCCTAATTCCTATGAATAATTACTATGATGATCAAGACCTATATA
The DNA here is from genome assembly GCA_025531955.1 of Erythroxylum orinocense. NCBI lineage: Eukaryota > Viridiplantae > Streptophyta > Magnoliopsida > Malpighiales > Erythroxylaceae > Erythroxylum > Erythroxylum orinocense. The sequence continues at coordinate 33,764,632 of JANZLX010000002.1, forward strand.
GTGCTTATAATGCCATAAAGTGTAAAGTCTTATACTTCACTATAACTGATATGGGTTGATCATGGCTATGGATCCTATTTCCAACCTTAATTAATAGCTACTTGTCAGCAGTTAGTCACTATATTCATATTGCACTTTTCTAGCTATAGGCATAGATCTTGAGACTCTACCTACCTAATATCAAAAAACTAAAGGGTGAAAGAAAGTTTGAGGGATTATCTTTAACACTTCGATTTTTAGACAACTAAACTTTTATATATGGCATAAGCAATCATATCAACCTACCAGCTTATAATAAAGTTGTCAACCCTACAGTGATAAGCATCATTAACTAAACACGATATCCATTATATGAAGACTTAAGACTATTTATAAAGGCTAGAATTGGAGAAGCTTTTAGGGGTTTAAGATTCATATTTTGCTTAATATGGCCTTTAACACAACCATGTCTCAACCCATATTTCTTTTTAGATGTGAGGAGATTCTACCCAACCTCACGTTCGAGTATGTCCCAAATTGTACCCCTTCCTGGATATAAGAGTTAAAGTTTTAATGAAAAACTTGAATTGACATATGGTTATATACAAGCTTGTGTAGGAAAAGTAAGTTGTGAAAATATGATCTCCAATATGGTCGTATTCTAAATTGTATTTATTGACGTTGAAGTTTTGATAATGAATATCTTCTTAAACACGATCATGTCCTAAGCCTTATTAGTCATTACAATCCTAATTACTTTATATTTAAAGAATGTTTCTATTTAATTTTATAAGTTTTTAACCTTTTCATTTATTAATATATTCGAGTGATTCATTTTCTTGCTCTTTGTCAAACTTTAAAATTAGTAATGGATTTTTTCTTTATGATATTTTGTGTTAATTCTCTTTATGTATCTAATTTAACTTTTTAGGTATGATTCCAACTTGTTCATAAATTCACTAAGGTTTTATTCTTAATTGAGTTTGCATTTGTTAGTGTTAGAGCTTGGCTCTAAATAAGGTGAAGATATCCCTTTGTAATTCTTAGTATTTTATTCAAATGTATTTCTTTGACTAAAATTTAATTTTCCTTTGCTTCTTTTTTGTGCTTTCGCATCTTCGTTTTTTTTTAAGTTTGCAACAAGAGAAAAATAAAATCCCATTATCACCATATTTAGGGTTTAATTATCTCTTATTATTGTGTTGGAATTTTGTCTTTGTTTAATTCCTTGTTCCTTCATACTTTATGTGGTGATGATGCAAAACAATCTCTACTGGATTCTTAAAAAAAATGAAGTTACAATTTTCATCAAAAAATTAACCAAATTTTAATTATTGTAAATTTAGTTCAATTGAATGATTGCTAGTTTTTCTTATTATATTCAATTCATTTGTTTCTTACTTAACAAGTGACTTGTTTTATCTTCTTGACCATTAGGTCTTTGGGTTTTAAAATTGTATAAGGTTAGATTCTTTATTTGAGTTTATTTAGTTCTTAAAGAACTTGAGAAGACAACAAAGAGTGGGTAAAGGCAAAAGAGTTTGCAATTAGCATCAAGAAAATCTAACTAAAGAGTGAAATGCAAGTGGTTTGACATCTTGGAGAGTATACATAAAAGGGGGTGAGCGAGGAATTTTTATTACTAACTATTCTTGTAACTTTTAAAAGACTTCTAAAGGTGTTTCAATATTGAAGGAAGAAATATAACACTTTTTTTTTTTTGCAACTATGCAACAATAATTTGAGAGATTGGACATAAAGCATAATAAGGTGAAAAACATGTTAGCGAGGCAATTCAATCAACTTGCAAAATTGCAAAAGGGACAACAACCTTAGGTTCTTATACGAAGCTTATTAAATGTATTCTAACACATTTAGTGGAAGTAGTTAAAGATAATGAGCTTGTAAGATTATAATGAATTGATTTAGGCCTAAGAGGGGAGTTTTATATGAATGGGAGCCTAGAATTTGAGATAATCTAGATACTATAAGATAAAATACCCTCTAGTAAAGGTGGAAATGATATTATATGCTAACATTTGATGATTCTAGTATTGGTAGGGTTGAGTATATTATTAAAGGTGATTTGCTTGCTACCAAGAGAGCATTAAATCTTCAAATCAAAGAGGATGAGTAAACCAATAAAGGGAGAACATCTTTCAAACTAGATTTCATGTTCATGATAACTTATGTAATATGATTTTTTATGGAAAGGATTATAGTAATGTAACTAGCTCTACTCTTGTAGTGAAGTACAATATGTCTATTGTGAATGCAAGGAAATCAAACTAAACAAGTAGGTGTTGATGTCTTTCTTTGTTGAAAAATATAGAAATGAGGTATTATGTAATATTATGTTATGCAAGTTAGTCACATCTAATTAAAAAAACTATTAAATGATAAAAATCATCGTGTCAAATGAATACTCTCCTAAACTAAAAAGAGCTTGTGAAGTATCCGACTTTATTAATTTTTTATGTTTCTAGAAAATATTGTGATTTATATCTTAATAGACATATATAGTGACATGTAAAGTTAATCCTTGACTCTAATCTTTATTCCCTTGCCAACTTATAGGAAAACCCAGCTTTTAATGCTTCAATAAGCCAAAATAAAACATGATGACTGATAATGAAAATACATACCTAATGAGTGCTACGTGTGACTTTTGATTGTTAACTATTAAAGAATAGATGAAATTATCTATATATAAGAGATAATGACCAATATTTAAATGGTTGATGATAATCATATGAACAAAACACAATTAAAAGGATCATTTTTTTTCAAGAAAGAAGTTTTTTACAAGTGTTCCTTAGCCGTGGAATATAATCAAATTCAAGTAACTAATTTAATTAGTGATGGATATGATAATAAATTATCAATTTTATCTATATTTGATTTTCCTACAATGATTATACAAAGAAACCACAGGTTAGAACAAAGTGGTGTGAAATAACAAAGAAATGACACCGTCAAATTAAAGCTTTAATGTCAAAGGCAAAAGAGTACTAGAGCCCTAGTTGTCCATCATTATATGTTAGAATGCAGCCTAGTTAAAAACTTTCTAACAATTTGACTCTAAAGAAACCACACGATTCATTTTCATTGATACTTTTTATTAGATAAAGTCAATAGTTTCATGTGTCCCAGTCTACAGGAATTAGTTAATACTTAGTAAAAGTTGTTACACCTACCAAGATTTTAAAGGTTCATTCATATTTTTTGTATTTAGTTGCTATTTTCTTATTTTGTTTGTTTGACTTTTATCCTAATTAAAGGTTTTTTATTTTGATGAATAAAGCCTAAATTCCTCCCAATTTCTCTATTGTTTTATCTATTTGCTAATACTTTAGTATCTACTATTAAACAACAATGGTATTAAAGCAAAATACTTATAAATATAAATGAAAGCTTTATTTACAACAAACTCTAATCAATGGCAGAAACCTTCATATTTTGAAGGTCATTATGGTCATTGGAACCTATTTATGGGGAATTTCTTGAGATCAAACAATTAATAGTAATTCGTTTTGAATGAAATTCCAGAACTAGCAAATGACATAACAAGGTTTGATGTACAAAAAGCATAAAATGAAGGCATGAAGCTAAAGGATCTGAAGCCAAAAAAACTATATGTTTCAAGCTATAGATCATTCTACTTGAAAGACTATTCTCTCCAAGGACATTTCTAAACAACTTTGGGACTCTATAAAGAAGAACTATTAAAGTTCAACAAAAGCAAGGAGGTAACAGCTTCAAACTCTTTGTAAGAATTTGCAACACTTTGAATGGAATTTGGTGAATCAATTATGAAGTATTTTTATTGAGTTATGTGTATTGCCAACATGATGTGGATTCATAATGACAAGATTAAAAATGTCACTATTATTGATAAAATATTTAGATTTATGAATCTAAACTTAATTTTATTTTTTGCTCAATATAAGAGTTCAAGGTTTAGATAAGCTCTCACTTATTAAACTGCAAAGGTCATTGTTGGCTTATGAACAAAAGCTTAATCCGCAAGAGAAGGATGAGTAAGCATTATAAGCATTCACTAGTAATCAATCAATGGCTTCAATAGCATAGGAAAAAAAAGAATCAAAGGATTATTAATCTTATGATTCATGAAGAAATGGGCCAAGACAAGGATATGGACATTGTGAATCTCATTCCCCATCTAATAAACTAAAGGTAGGGGATAAGTTTAAAGTGGAGTGTTACAGATGCCATAGGTATGGACATGACAAATATAAATATCGTATTATCTTGCTTAAATAATGAAGAAAATTGTATTTTATAAAATAATAAGGAGGAAATATCTTTTCTAATGGTTTTTTATGGAAAAAAAAGTCCATAACAAAAATATATGGTATCTAGACATTAGTTATAGCAATCATATAAGTATAGATAAGTTAGTATTTTCCACTCTAGATGAATTATTATGAGATACAGTAAAATTGGAAACAACTCTAAAGTCTCAGTGATAGGAAAAAGATAAGCAATCATTTAAACTAAAAGTAATGTTGATCAAACCATTACTAATGTCCTTTGTACCAAATATAAAGACCAATATGTTAAGGATTGGTCAATTGTAAAAGAAGGGTGACAAGATTTCCATAAAATATGGAGTGTGTCAAATTTACGATGATAAATTTGGATTAATTGCTCAATTTGTAATGAAAGAAAACATAATGTTACTTATCTACCTCAACAGCATTAATTGTTTATATTTTATAGTAAAGTTAGCTTATCAAACTTAGATATGGCAATTTCATTATGTCATCTCAATTTTGGAGATTTGCAAATACGTCAATATAAAAATAGAGTTATTGGTCTCTTGCATTTCACGGCACCTCAAATATATGTGAAGAGTGTATAGTTAGTAAACAACATCAAGATCCATTTCCAAAAGGACCACCTAATGTAGCACCCCCTTATCGCAGGGTACACACCGGAACGCCCGGAGGTCATTTTGGTACATATCCTACGATAAAGGCGCACTACGATCGATCACTATATTTACTCCGCATGGTATCATTTTAAAATTTACTAGAAAGCATCGATAGAATTTCATCATATTTTTGACACCAAAAGTTTCCTCATCTCATT
>JANZLX010000002.1:33769825-33779897 GCA_025531955.1 Erythroxylum orinocense
AAGATTCAATACCAATTGATTCCCCTATTGATTAACCTCCTACAACATCCGAAGCGGACACCAGCAGATGGTAAAGGAAAGTCTAAAGCTTTGATATCTTTTAAAAGCTATAAATAAGCGGTTGAAAAAGAAGTAAGAAATCTACTACAAGTATTGAAGACTTATCTTAGATGGGAATATAATTTGCATGAATTTGCAAATTTCTACGAAGAGCGTGACATGAAAAGGTAATTATCCACAACTTATATGCCATAACAAAATGGTGTGTGTGAAAGAAAAAATCACACAGCTATGAACATAAGGAGAAGTCTACTACAATGAGGCAAAGTTTTAAAGAATATTTGGCCAGAAGCTATAGAGGAGAATATTCACATTCTAAATAGGAGTCCAAATTTAATAGTTTAGAATATGACACCAGAAAAAACATGAAGTAGAAAGAGACTAAATATCAATTACTTTTTTTTTGTGTATTGCTTATGCCTGTATCTTAGGTAAGTAAATAAGAAATTTGGAAAGCTTTCACGATCCTCCATAATTCATAAGGCTTAGAAAGATAGGAAGGTTCATAGGAAAGCTTGTCTGACATTAAGGGATTTCGATCTTAATGCGTTGGCAAAGATTAGAGAGCTTTTAATATTAAACTTCTACAATGATAGTTTCTCAACACTCTGAGCATCAAATAGGACTTAACTAAGGATTAATTCATATCTTTGTATAATTAGTTGTAATTATTGAGAAATCAAAGACAAGATCTGATCTCGACTGCAATGAAATAAATATAAAATTTTTTAGTATTTTGATTTCCTAAAAATCAATATCACTTTAATTCTATAAAATGATTAACATATAAATCATAATAAAGCGTACATCATAATCTATACTTTATTCTAAAGATTAATTATTTTCTTATTGTATCCCTCAAACTGTTTTCAAGACTAATTCATCTTAATCACCGTAGTAACACAAGTGTCCAGCTTCTAATGGTATCTGAACTCTTTCAGAGAGTGTTAAGCAAGAAGTGTTAGTTTCATTAGAGCTTAAACCTATTTATAATAGGTTTTGGACATCTTAATAACTTAATTGAAATTAAATTCTAATTTTAATTAAACTTTAATTTAAATTACAAATAATTTTAATTAAATACTAATGATGCTCAAATAAGATTTAATATCTCATATTGATCCTTATTTATTAAATATCTCATATTTAATCATAAATTTTCTCAAAATTTTCAATCATGTCCAATTTAATTAAAATATCTTTACTCTTTTTAACTCGTTCTTTATGTGAGACACATTAAGTTTCCAAATATGTTGGTAATGGATATACAAATTATAACCCTAAATCATATTTAGGATTAGATAAATTAAACTATTTTAATTTGTCTTTAATTATCTAATTAAATGATTTATATCCATAGATTAAGATTTGACATCTAATACATCATAACTATCCAAAATATTTAAAATTATCAAAGTGATTTTAATTAACCTTTCCATATATTATTTTTATGCAATTCAATTATTTCATCATATAATGTATCAATTAGACATGGAGTATGGAATTAATATCTACTTTATTTTGAGTCCTATCATATTATTTCTCTATCATTAGCTACTGTTTCAATTAATGATACTTGTAAATTATTTACAAAACGTCATTTCACTTTAGCCAAGGACTTATCGAATCAAATACTAATCGAGTACAACAGAACTTTCTCCCTAATTATTTTAGAGTGACAGATCTTTGTCTTAGTCACTCAAATACCTTTATATAAGCTTATTCTACATCTAATGATTGCTGAATGAGCTATCCATAATTAAAATATGTTATAAATAATGTCAAAACATATCAATCCCTATACAAGATAACTTTGGAGACCTTAAGTCAAAATATTACTTATACAATCATCAAAAATAAGAATTTTCATAAACATATAAGTAATGTTCTAAATGGATTTCTTATATCGTGTTAGTTTATGAATTTGTACTCTAACAAGTACCCACACATTTGTTTAAGTATATTTATACTTTAGTCTATGAAATCAACTACTTCTTTTATAAGGAAAAATATAATGTACGTTAAGCTTTTTATGTTCTACTAAAGTCTCGTCTTAATAAAACATTGATTAGGAACAATTTAGGGATAATACATAAATATAATACGAATCTCATAATTATAATTTCTTTATAATTTCAATTGCAATATATAATTATCTCATGAGACTTTATTATATACATCTACATAAATACAAGATAAATAATGTCTTTAAATTATTTTATCACTAAACTATAACCAATCGAATGGCTCTAGCGCATAAACTAATAGTGACAACCTAATATGGTTCATTGATTATCCTAATATGACTCTAGGTATAAACTAACAATAAGATAAGAACATTTAAATCGCCCTTACATTTAATACAGGAAAATTAAGGGTAAAAAGTTGATTCTTCAACTTCAATCCCATCTAAGCTTCGCCGGTTCATTTAGAAGCAAAAGATGGCAATGAAAATTTCGAGATGGAAATTTTGTCCATGCCATGAAGTATCACTTTAAATACATTATGCATTACTCCTCGTAATTAAGGGAGCATATTTTGACACGATTTGCAGCATTTAATTTTTGATTTTGTAAACTTAGAATCAGAGAAAAAAGCAATCCATGTCTACCTACTGCTTCGTAGACAATATGATAGGTACATTATTTTGCACCCGTTGACCAACTTGGTGTAATGATTCTTAGACCAAATTCCTATTCTCGTAATCATTCTTAATATAATGGACAATTCTAGTAATAACCTCCTCCGGTCATAATTCCTTCCTTTCTTATCGTACTTACTTTGATTGTTTAGGCGCAAGAGCAAAGTATGAAAGACCATTTTGTAATGGGTTCTTACTAGAGGTGAGCATTATTCGGGTTGGCCCGATTACTTGACTCGGCTTGAATTAATTCGGATAAAAAAATTTCAAATTTCGGATAATTCGGGTATTACCTAAATTATTTTCGGACTGAGGTTGGGTAATTTCAAAAAACTTCAGGCCGGCTCAATTACCGAATTAAGTTTTAAAAATATAAAATTTCAAATTTTTTAAAAAAAATATCTAAAAAACTTCGGGTAATGCTGAACAAAATTTCGGGTCGGGTAAAAAAAATTCAGATTCGAACCGAGTAAGATAAAAAAAATTCAAGTAATCAAAGCCGAGTTTCAAATAGTAAAATTTCGACCCGAACTATCCGAATGCTCACCCCTAAACTAAAATACCAAAATTATCGATGCCAGCATTTATATAATTACCGAAAATTAAAAAAATATTTTATAAAATAAGAACTTTTTTATAAATTCATCCCTTTTCTTCCTAAATAACTTTATTTACTTTCCCTTCATTTTTACAAAACTTTTTAGTTAATTACGTTAGTAATTTCATTAACTACTTTATTCATTTCAACTTCTATAATTTTTATTTTCAAATTTTAAATTACTATATTTTTAATTTTACTATAATAATAGTGAAATTAGAATTTGGAAACTTATTTGGCAGGGGCCGCGCGAACGCAGGCCCCCTCTACCACAAATTTTGACGTAGGCTCTCCCACTTTGGGGAGACCTTAGAGAGGCACCCCTCCTAAGTGCAATGGAGGTCACCACCCTAGGCCATGGGCCTTTTTGATCACCCATTGACCCCGTCCAGGTAAGTATGTTGTAAAGTTGCCATGGGCCTTCTATTTGAACGCACTACTCCTTTGTCTCACTCTTCCTCCTTCCGATGTGGGATTCAGAATCTCTTCAGTTTTCTTCCGACTTAAGGATCTGCTCTCACCACCAATGAAAAATAATATATACACACTCCATGCCTCCTCCTTTATTTGTGTCTTTTGTTTTCTACTTCCTGGAACAGGGTTGTTCTTGTAACTTAACCTTAATAATCCTGCTAAATCACAAGAGTCCCTATCTCATTCTGTTTCTCGAGCAGAGTTGCATGCACCACAAGTTTAGATCAGTGAATCCTAACTGTCTTCCAAGTTTTACCCAGAAATAAAAAATTGAGATTCATGATAAAGTTACTTGTTTCTCCAACATTGGAAGAAGGATTGGCCTTCGGTACATGTTGATATATATGACTCTCATATACATGTATGTATAATGATTTGTCGTCTGGGTCTATAACATTTTACATCATAAAACGTGGTGGAACGTCAAAGAATGGTGCGGAGTTTGGAAGATCAAGGCACGATATAAGATGGTGAGCGTGTTGAAGCACAGAAGATCACATAACCGATCCCACAGCAAAATGCAATGGTCAGGACCCACCCACACAGGAACTTCACGAAAAGTTTCCAGTTCACATTCTGCAACCACCACAAAACCAATTCAAGGTACAAAGATTAGTGAGTATTATAATCAATTTTGAAAGTCTTGAAGAAAATTGACGAGAACATACCCACAAGTTGTCAGCTATACCAACTCCTATTAACGATCCAACAAAAGCATATACAGGTGAAACGGGAACATGCAATCTATCCACAATTATCACTGCTATAACTGAAGAGAGTTGTGATGCCAATCCTCTTGAGTTGCTTATGTACGTTAGTTTGCCTCCTAGAGATCGAGTCATACGCCACCCACATAGAAAAAACCCAATTGCAGCAGCAAGGCCACCTATTGATCGGCACCACCATGTCACATGTACAGACTTCTGATGAATTAGTCAAAGTAAAAAAGAACTTGGTTAATCCAAGACTCACTGAGTGTAACTTTTCTTAAATTGAACAAGTTTCACTATCAGAAAACAATATGAAATATGCCTAGGCCTGTGCAGGTACTCATGCATCTGACTTGCTGTTCTGAACTTGACAGAATCAAGTCTTGCTCGCGAAGTGTTTAGTAATTTATAATTTGCATGGATTATCATTTCCAAACTTACCAATTGTTCCCAGTTTCCGGTGTATCTAGGTCTGTTTCTGTACACATCAACAACGGCAGCAAATGGACTTGTAAGAGCAGCTATCTCGCTGGCGGACTGAATAAGCCTGCATGTGAATATATTAGAGAAAGAGTACTACAAGCAACGACATAAGCTTCTTCTTGGCTTTCAGGTACAAAAATGAACATACGCGAAGATAAACGAAGCCACAAGATGTGGAAATTTGAAGAACTTCTCCATATCGCTGTATTTTTCAGCTAAAGAATGTCGAAAGAGGGTGCTTTTGTCATACTCGATAGCCTGCATCAGTTCACACGTGAAATCTTATGTGTAACTAAGAACTAACTTAAAGTTCTCGTCCTCGGTTGTCAACTATGATATGAAATCAGCAGACTTACTGGGTTTATAGCGGATTTTGCAAGGTTTCTGATGTATGTGTAGGTGGCATTGGCTGGTGATTTCGTTTTATCAATCCTTTGAAAACTCCTTATCTGAAACAACTGGGCAGTTGTAGGCTCAACCCATTGTCCAAAATTTGCTGATTGATCTGTAGATATTGTCGTTGACGAAACACGTTGCATCTGCTCAACATGTTGAGGTCTGTCAGGGGAGGTCCAGCTCCTCTCCTCTTCTTCATAGACAGTCTCAAGCACTCTGGATTGCATAAAGTCCCTTAATATGTCTTCAACATCAACATCATTCTTACCTTCATCTTCTGTTTGTTCCTGACTTTTTTCGCACTCCAGATTCCCAAAGTTGTCATTTGTGTTGGACTTATTATGATCTGGCCGCTTGAACTTCTTTATAACAATTGGAATTGCCACTGCCTGGTCCAATGCCAAAGATGGAAAAACAGAAACTGGTGTCAGGGAATGATTTCTTAAGAGATATACAAGTTTCAAGGCTCTTAATGTACATAGGAATTTTACCAGAGAAAGTATTGCCCCAATTAATGTAGCTGCTGCTACAGCAATCATTGTGATCCATCTATTCACAGGTACTAAGCCTCTAACGATCTGCAATAAGGTAATCAACAGAGAGAATTGAGCTGTCAAAAAATATGACTTTTACGTGTCCAACAATACTGAAATTTGAAGACAAAATAAGGAATTCTAGAGGTTGTAAACTAAACATTTTACGTGTCCAACTGTACTGACAAACATCAACCTGAAATATGACAAAGAGGCAAAGCAATCCTGCGGATATTCCAAAGTCGATAGCAAGGAACGCTAGAATCCTTTTCCTGGCATTTTCATGGCGAAGTAGAAGGACCTTGAACAGAAGGAAGAGCAAGCACGCACATACACAAGCGACGAATGGTGCAATAGTCCATTCAAGGAATATCCAAAAGAGTCCGCCATTAAAGTGATGCTTTTCTTTCTGCATCAAACTATCAGTTGAGAATAAGCTCGAACTGTGGAACATTGCATGATTATTTAAGCAGTGATTCCACATTCCAAACATGTACATAATCATGGAAACTTCGTATCGGAAAATGAAAATATGGGATGTCATAATTAGGACGGATAACATAAGTTGGTTACCTTACTCGACATGTGTATGTAGCCAAATCCTTCGGTGCAAAGGATGATTCCTAAAAGAGCACCCTGTATTGACTGTTCTGGGGACACTGGTAACTCCATATATGTTGCTATTGAAAGCCAGATTGCTACTCGCAGCCAAGATTAGAGAAATTTAATAATCATTGGAAAGCACTCTAAACCCAATGATAATATGGTTTTTAACAATCACAATTACCAAGAATCACTTAATTACTTACCAACATGTATTAGCAAAACCAATATCTGTTAGACAACATACATTTGTTCAAGGAGTACCTGCAGTGAGGAGAGCAACTACCATGCTCCACATCAGAAAACCTTCATTTGGTTGATTTTCTTTGAGAAACTGCAATGCCGACATGACCGTTTGTGGTAGTTAATTATGGTTTTAAAGTGAGACTATATCGTCTGTGTATCTATACATATACGTACATACACAAACACACATTTATAATTATAAATATGCATAGTATATGTTTCTGCATAAATGAAATCCGACATGTTGGATAAAATAAAGTACTTGAAATTACGAACCAACATATGTTCATCTCCTTACATGACTAAATAAATCAGCCACTGTAGTGCTCCTGCTTGCAAAGCCCGCTCCAGGAAAGTATATAAAGCAAGCAATGATTGAGGCCTTAAAGATAGACAAAACTCCTGATCCTATCAGAGTCGAGAACTGCCAATTCAACCACAGAGAAACATTTCTACAGCTTTTTCCATGATGTCTAGCTAGCATTTTAGCTACTTGGGATCATCAAGAAGATCAAAACAGAAACACATACCGGAGCAGCGAGATTATTGGCACCCGCGGTGAATGAAACTGCAAAAGCTGCAAAAGCTCCGAAGACTGGTATCCACTGGTATGCATCGTCCCATTGCTCCACCAATGCACTTGAGAAACCGACGTGCACTTTTCCAGCGTTGGACGAAGACATGTTATTATCTGCTATGCATAAACTACTTGGTCTTTCATAAAAAATTATACAGGTACAATATACAAGGCAGAGAATACAAGAAGAAGAAGAAGAAGAAGATCATGCAACATAAAAATTGATAGTTTTTTTATATCCAACGTACAGGAGTTTTCGTCTCTGTTAATTCCTACCTTGTCATGTTGTATTGCTTAATAATTAAACAAAGGCTAATCAATTAAGCCATTGATTTCACCGCGCGTACGTTAGAATCATCGTTGTTTGTTGATGTACAATACGTATTTCTCCACATTGCAAAGCCTGGATGCCGCCCACGAGCACCAATTATTACTGAACAAATCAAGGTTTCTCAATTAATGGACAATATTATATGTTGTATTAATGTACATTATTTTGAAAAGGAGCACATTCAACTATTTGTTTGTCATGTTACAGGTCATATGCTAGCCTAGCATATGGCATTTTCCTCTGGCAGCAATAAGTACCCAGGCATGTCAACAAATCCAAAGGTTTGCAAAACTTATCAATGTAAATTTATTGAATGGAGAGGTAACCTAATTTCCTATTTCATGTATGGAATTTTTTTTCTTACTAAGAATATCCATGCAAATAATTTGATCACATACATGCAAATTATCAAAGGATAATTTAAAAAAAAATATCAAAGGGTAAATCTTGCTAAACGATTCAATTAAGTTTTTTTAAATTCATTTATAATTCTTTTTTAATTGTGTAAAACAATTTATAGAAAATGACCAGATATTAATTAGAAGTTTTGCTATTGACCAAATTTGATTTTGAAGTAGTATATCTATTTCAGAAACAATATACGTAAAATTCATAATAATAACTTACTAAGTAATATTTAAATATTATTTGGCATGCTTGTATTATTTACAAAGTTAAAAGTTAGAAATTAGATTGAATTAAGAAACGTTTTCGAAAATTAATTTGAACTACAATTTCAAACATAAATTTTGTTTAATTTAATATATAATTGATAATCAATAACAAGTTACTTTTTTTGGGCAAGTGACTAATACTTAAAAAATTAAGAGTTTTGGTAAAACTAACTCACATTTTCTCTTTTTTAAGGCTAGTTATTTTGCAATCCTTATACTTTATGTTTTTTGAAAAACATCTCACACTTTGAATTTAATTTTAATTGGTCAATGTGATTTGGAATTAGAGATACACCTTAAATTGTGGTAAAGAGTACAAATTCTACGAAAATAAAAGTTCATTGTCTTTAAACCTTTGTTGAAATAGAATTATACTAAGTACCTTTGTTGAAATAGAATTATACTAACATTAGACATCTATGGAAATAGAGTTACAATGTCCTTAAACTACTTACATATAATTCTAGTTTATAGATACCTTGATAAGTGTTGTATAAGGTGAAGGTTGTATCAAACTTCTTGTATTGTCTTTCTCATAATAATAAAAGAAGTATATCTCCTTATCCGTGGATGTAGGTTACATATTAGTTGAACTATGTAAATTATGTGTTTTTTGCTTCCTTATTTTATTTCTATTTTATTTTTTTCATGTGAAAATTGTATCAAAGCTAAAATTTTGCTATTAAGATGTCTCTTCACAAGTTCGATGCTAAAAAATGTAATGGATCGACTGGTTTCACTCTATGGAACATGAAGATGAGGTTGGTTCTTGTTGAACAAGGATGCACAAAAATGTTGAAAGGAAAAGACTTAAGAGAGGGAGTTGACGAAACAACCATTGCTTCGTTATGAAAATAACTTAAGCGTAAATATTAGAAGAAATTACTTATAGATCATTGATATTAAAAAAAAAACCTTTGTGTACCTTGATGATGACAAAAAGTACATGAAAAAAGATCACATTAATAATTTTAATTTGATTATTTTAAACTTACATGGTGTTGAGTTTAAAATTAAGGATGAGAATCAAGTCATAATCCTTTTGTGATTCTTACATAATTCGTAGGAAAACTTTGTTGATACCATATTGTAAGGGACAGAGATTATTTTTGTTAATAATGTGAAGGATACCCTATAGTCCAAATAATTAAAGAAAACATCTTTACCAACTATGAAGATGGATCAGAAGTGGGATTGGTTATTAGCAGAGATAGGATGAAGGAAAAGACTACTGAAAATATGAGAAAGTCGCGAACCAAATTGAAGGCGAAAGTCATTTGATGCTTTACGTATAAACAGAAAGGCATTTTAAGAGGGACTATCCACAATGAAAGAAGAGGAGCGAACAAAAGGAAGTAGATAAAAAGGTAAGTAGTATTGTAGTCCAAGATAGTTCTGAAGAAGAGAATAAAAGAAGTAGTAATTTTTGTATTGTTATCAATTTTAATTATACAAATTGGTGGGTAATAGATATTATCGTATATCCTTTAATAAAGACTGGTTATGTTCTTTTAAAGATTGTCATTAGTTTAGTACAGACCCAATGCATGATAAAATTGACAAAACATTATGGGTGCGTTACTTTCAGAAAACAGTTTTTTGTTTTCTATCTTGATTTTTTTCATATATTTTCATTTTTCATTTTCAATGGAAAATTGTTGAAAACATATTTACTAATTAATATTGAAAAAATTATTTTCTAAAATTGAAAATTGCAAAACATGTTTACTAAGGATTGTTTTTTCA
>JANZLX010000002.1:33788322-33801409 GCA_025531955.1 Erythroxylum orinocense
AATACATAAATGCAATATGAACCTCATAATTATAATCTCATTATAATTTCATTTGCAATGTACAATTATCCCATGGACTTTATCATCCACATCTAAACATGTACAAGATAAAGAATGCCTTTAAATAATTTGTCACTAAACTACAACCAAAGCGATTGTCTATAGAGCATAAACCAACATATGTTTGGTTGGACGTAAGGTTTTTAATGGAATGAAATATTTATAAAGGAATAAAATATAAATGGATGTAATATTAGAAAATTGTTGTTTGGGAGGGATGGAAGAGTTTATAATATAATATAGTGAAATGTTGTTTGGATGCCGGGTTTATAATATAATATAGTGTAAAGTTGTTTATCATCTTACATTTCATCCTAAACATCTCAAATCGGAGGTTTTTATTTTTACTCTTTAGGATGGAATGAGATGTACTATGAAACTCTCATCTTTCATCTCATTTCATTTCATTTTATTATAAACCCTCCTCCTAAACAATGGAATAATATTACATTTTATTAATAAACCTCCATCCAAACATAGCATAAAAAATAAATATTGCATTTTGTAACAAAGTAAGATTTATGATTTATATTTTATTATATTTATATATCAATCATATAATATAAACTCTTGATGAAAAATCACAAAAGAATTTGTTTATTTCACAACATTTACATTTCAATCTTGAAACTTATTCATTTTTATTTCTTGAAAGCTAAGATCACTTTAAATTATATAAAAATTATTAACATGTGGATCTTAATTCGTACCTTATTCTAATGTTTAATTATTTTCTTGTCATAGCCTTAAAACCGTGCTCGTCTTAACCATTGTAGTCACACAAGTTTCTAATCTCTAACGGTATTCACATAACATGTTGAGATAACCATGTAACTGTTG
The DNA here is from genome assembly GCA_025531955.1 of Erythroxylum orinocense. Classification (NCBI taxonomy): domain Eukaryota; kingdom Viridiplantae; phylum Streptophyta; class Magnoliopsida; order Malpighiales; family Erythroxylaceae; genus Erythroxylum; species Erythroxylum orinocense. Next base: position 33,789,223 of record JANZLX010000002.1, read on the forward strand.
TAAAAAGGGTTATGCAATAAGTACTAGCTCCGTTCGAGCTTAAACCTATTTATAATATGGGTTGGACATTTTAGTAATTTAATTAAAATTATATTCTAATTTTAATTAAACTTTAATTAGAATTATTTAATACTAATTATGCCCAAATAAAATCTAATTTCTCATATCGGTTATTATTTATTAAATATCTCATATTTAATCATAAATTTCTCAAACTTTATAATTAAGTCAAACTTGATTACAATATCCTTTTTTAACCCATTATTTGTGTATGACTAACTAGATTACCAAATTTGTTGGTAATGGATATAAATTATAACCCTAAATCATATTTATGAATATATAAATTAAACTTCTTTAATTTATCGTTAATTATCTAATTAAATAATTTATATTTTTAAATCAAGATTGGTGTCTTGCAGTACGTCGTGACTACCTAAATATTTAAAAATGTTAAAACGGTTTTGACTAACCTTTTTGTGCATTATTTTTCATATAATTTAAGTATTTCATCACACAGTATAAAATTTATGTCTATCATATTTAAGTCTAATCATATTAATTCTTCACCACTAGTAATTGATCATATCAATGACATTTGTAAACTATTTATAAAGACTTATTTTATCTTGACTATGAATTTCTCAGATCAATATTAATCGAGAGTAACAAAATAATCTCCTTAATTACTTTAAGGTAATAAATCCTATATTGATCACTCAACTACCCCTATATAATTCACATTACATCCAATGACTATCAACTAAGTTATCCTTAACTATAATAGGTCATATGTAGTATCAAAACATATCAATCCCTATATAAGATAATTTTGGAGATCTCAAGTCAATAATCACTTATACAATTATTACAGTAAGAATTTCCATAAAAGTATAAGTAATGTTCTAAATAGATTTATCATATATGGTCAGTTCAGTGAATTTATTCTCTAACAAGCACCCACACATTTGTTTAAGTATCTATATATTTTAGCCTATGGGATCGACTACTTCCTTTATAAGTAAAAACATAATGTGTCTTGTTTTTTTTTTTTACATTCTATTAATGTTCAATCTTAATAGAACATTGATTAAAAATAATTTAGAAATAATATATAAATACTATATGAATTAGTTTTTTTACATTCTATTAATGTTCAGTCTCAATAGAACATTGATTAAAAATAATTTAGAAATAATATATAAATACTATATGAATCTCACAATTATAATCTCATCTTAATTTTATTTGCAATATATATTTATAATGCGGACTTTATCATATACATCTGAATATGTATAAGATAAAAAATGCCTTTAAAATATTACGTCACTAGATTACAACCAACTGATTAGTTGCGGGGTATAAACTAACAATCTCTTACTTGTACTAAGTCAATCATTTAAGTATTTTATACCATATATATCTCCATATGATGATTATACTACTATTGGGACAGTGGTTTAGTAAAAGGATTATATAAGATTCTCTATAATAAATACTTGCTTAAATATTTACCATTTTCATCTAAGTTATCATCATAATTAAAATAAACTACCCAATTACATACTTAAATTTTTGATGAGATCTTAGCTAATTTTGCATGCCTAAAAGCTCTAATGTTCTACAGTGCATTAATGTCTTAAATAATGCAAAGAACTATATCAAGTTTATTAAAGAATTTATTGATCCAAATACATTTTCACTAAATGAAAAAGTATTATGACTTGATTAGCAACCACTACTACATTAGAATCTTTCTAATCTTAAAATAATACTTTTAAAAGTAAAATATACCATAATTAGGATTTATTTCTAAAGTTAATATTTTTATAATCTTGAACTCAAATATTAACTCATACATAGACTGATGAATATATTTAATACTTCATAAGTATAAGATATCTCAAATACTAAACATTTTTAGTACAATATCTATGTATTTTGACTTAAAATAGGTAAACAACTTCTAAATCTCTCTTTATAGATTTAATTTTTATAATTAAGTTGTTACCTTTTCATATTAAATATGAATTATTCTTGGACAATTATATTTTCAACAATTGAATTATTCTTGGACAATTATATTTTCAATAATTGAAATCATAAATTATTGGTCCACTGAATAGGACAATTATCAAAGGAATTGGTAATTATGTCCATCACGTTGTATACTCTGGATGAGATACTGACACCTGAACTAGATCCTTATCATAACAAGGATAGAGTTTGCACGTTTTAGTAACCGCGTAGATATGGAAATGTCTTGGGAACTATGCTTTGTGTGGTAAGAGCTTCTTGAACATCACAAAGGCAGGAACTCGGTGGACTAACATTTCCATGTTTATGCAGCATAGATTAGATTTAGAGTACAAAACAGGATTAAATGACATTGGTGTCGGGCAATGACAAAATGAAAATTAAAAACCAAACGGATAATTCCTCGTGGCAATGCCCACTTAAGGCCAGTAAACACAAAAACAATACATGAAAATAATCGAAAAGGAAGGTTGGGAACAACGTAGCTGGTTTGGTTTCATCCATTTGTGTTTGTATGTAAGGTTAATTGTTAAAACAAGCCCTTTCAAATCAAAATTTGCCCACATTTGACACGAGGACATTGAGAATGACAGAAGATATACCCCATTACAGGACCTCATTCCTTCGAAGCAAGGAAGAGGATAATTATATATCCAAGAGTCAAAGTGTAAGATTTTATTATATATTAACAATTAAATTATTATATATTAACAATTAAATATATAGTAGTGATTGCTAATTAAGTCGTAATATATTTTTCATTTAGTGAAATGAAAAATGTATTATGACTTAATTAACAACCACTGCTAAATCACAACCTTTCCAATCTTAAAATAATATTTTTTAAAGTAAAACATACGATAATTTGGATTTATTTCTAAAGTTAATATTATATGCTTCAACTAAGCATCACATCCTTAAATCATTAACTTTGACTCTTAGTGTTTCATACTAATTGATTTGAATGAAACTACTAAATGCAAGTTATTAAAATAGGCATCGCTATAATAAATATTGCATAATACAATATCTCATATTTTATTTTCCTCCATATCTAAATCCATACTCTCATAGAATTTTGTTATAAAAAGGTATTCACCAGAGAATCTCATTCTTTATAGATAACAAAAAATATATAACTTATCACATCGATCTCAAGTGCTTCGGTATTCTCAATACTTAATTTCTACTTAGACATTAATAAGTTGAATTTTTCAAAGTTTTAGGTCCATATTTCGTTTAATACATATATCTGTATCACATAAAGTAATTAGTACATTTTATGGAATATAAGAATTATTCTTTTGTAAATTATTATTCCATTTAATACATTACATATATTGATTTAACAATTCAATACCTTCGTCATTCTTATACTAAAGGTTGATTTAGTTTTTCTTTAGCTTAATAAGTTTCATATGATTTATAATTAAAATGATACATATATTCTAATATAGAACTTTATTTCATAAAGCTAGTCAATTGGTTGTAGTCCAATGATATAATAATTTAAAAATATTCTTTATCATGCAGATTGTACCCGTGGCGAAAAAGAAAAAAAAAGGTAGATGACTATCGTGATTGATCAATTATTAATTATCCAAGGAATTCTGCAATGATGTCCATCAAGTTGTATACTCTGGAAGGGATACTGTCACCGGAACTAGATCCTTGTCATAACATGGATAGAGTTTGCACGTTTTATTAACCACGTAGATGTGGAAATGTCTTGGGACCTATGCTTTGTGTGCCAAGAGCTTCTTGAACATCACAAAGGCAGGAACTCGGGGGACTATCATTTCCATGTTTATGAAGCATAGATTAGATAGGATTAAATGAGATAGGTGTTGGGCATTCCTCATGGCAATGCCCACTTAAGGCCGGTAAACACAAAAACAATACATGAAAATAATCGAAAAGGAAGGTTGGGAACATCGTAGCTGGTTTGGTTTCATCCATTTCTATTTGTTTGTAAGGTTAATTGTTAAAACAAGCCCTTTCAAATCAAAATTTGCCCACATTTGGCACGAGGACGTTGAGAATGATAGAAGGTATACTCCATTACAAGACCTCATTCCTTGGAAGCAAGGAAAAGGATAATTATATATCCAAGAGTCAATGTGTAAGATTTTATGTTCGACTCTATATTATTGCATGCATTACAATTATGGTACACTTTGATTGTTGTGTTTTAACAATTAAATCCGTTCTTCTAGAGCCTCACCTAATGTATCTCTTATTCTTCCACAATTTCTCTAATCAAATACTAGTGGCTATGACTACCTCTATATTCTTTGTCTTTATTAGAATTTTTAATACGAGAAGAGTGTAGAGTTCATTAACAAAAATTAGGTTTAGGTCAATTATTGTCAAAACAACTAGAACTAGTTATTTGAATAATTGACCATTACCACTTATAAACCATTTAATATTTTCATGTTTAGTCAATATGAGATATTTTAACACTCTCCCTCAAGTGCAACTAAAACTGAGCATCTAATTATCACTTGAAATAAAAACAGTAATAATTAGATCGGACCGTTAGGACTGAATATCTAGACAGACAATCAAAAAATTAATAATTTAAACCAAACCTGCTTTGATACCATATTATAATTTTTAAAATGACAAAGTGTAGAGCTCATTAAAAAAAATTGAGCTTAAGTTAACCATTGTTAAAATAACTAAAACTAATTATTTAGATAGTTCACTTTTATCATTTATAAATTCTTTAATATTTTTATGTTTAATAGATATTCTAAGAGTCTTCAGCTTTCGTTACAATTACAACTGCTACCAAACTAACTCCATCAAATTTAAATATAGCAGTAGAGAATAGAAAACCGAATGAAAAACGCTTTGGTTGGAATTTCATGTTAACTATTAAATTTTATTATATATTAAATCATAAAAATAATTCAGAAAATTAAAATTGGATTAAGTCTATGTTTATAAAATATTGAATACTATAGGTAGGACAGATGCATCCGTTATTTTAAAAAGGGGGTCTCGGGATCTGCCGTCAAAGACGCACCAGACCAAACATCACCTCACCTTCCTCAATGTGACCAAACAACTGTTGACATCAGGGCCGATCCCGTATCGCCTTTTTCTCTACCATGTTTGCCCATCGAATTCCAGCGGAACAACCAAAGCTTCTCAAGGGGAAAACAGACATTTACTAGCTCTGAACTGGTTACGCCCCAACCAGGGAAGTTTTCCACTTATGATTTTGGAAGACAAACGCGCCCACCAACTTGGAATCAAACCCACAAAGTTTGAAAACCAATCGGTGGTTGCCGCGTCATCTAAATGACGTCATGCATTGCGTTATCATCTCTTGTGCATCACCTTATCCGCAAACTCTTTCACATTCATGATCTTCCACGTGGCGACATCATGGAGGGCAAGTAGTTCTGGTGGCCCCACTTGGCTATATTCAGGTACTCTCTGGACCATAGGATGTATTTTTGTCTTCTTTTTCCGCTTTATATCAAAAATATTTTTGGATAAAAAGCCTATTCTATCTCATCCATTTCTATGCCTACTTTTTCGTTTACTGACCTATCTCCCTCCCTCACCCTCGCTGCCTGCAGTCCATAATTTAAACCAACTATTTCATGAAATTTGGATAAGAATCATAATATTTCAATGATAATTAAATAATATTTTAATAATATCTCCTATTTTTTAATTAACTTACGTTACTTTTATATTGTCTCGGTGTATGTGAATCTATTAAAAATAGTTTCTGTATTATATAAGAATAAGACTGTATATTATTAGACCTTTCCAAACTCCACTTTATTTAGAGACTTTGAACTTAGTGTGATGACGAGAATGTTTGTTTTCAACTTATACTCATACTTTAATAAAAAATGATAATTATTAAAAAATAAAGCTTATATTTCCATTCTTTTTTTATTAATAGTTATGATAATAAATACTCCCTTCTGTTCAAAATAAAAGTCGTTTTAAAAGGATTTTAATTATTCAAAACAAATGTCGTTCGTAACTTTTCATGTATAATTATAATTTTACTTCCAAAATTTCCCTTTAATTTCTCACATCTTAATTACACAGATTATATTTTCAAGGCACTTCAACATGTAATTAATAAGGATATATCAAACATTTCTTTAACTTTCTTAATAAATGTGGATTCTTCTGAAACGACTTTTATTTTAAAAAAGAAAGAGTAGATGTAATATTAAAATATCACTGTTTGAAAAAATAGAAGGGTTCATAATATAATATAATGAGATATTATTTGGATAAAATTTTTTAATCTAATACAATAAAATTTTATTTATCATTTTATATTTTATTTTAAATTTTTTAAATTATTTTTTATTTTTACTGTTTACAATAAAATGTGATATATAAAACTCTCATTTTCTATCTCGTTTTATTTTATTATCTTATTAACCTTTGGTGAAATTTACCAAAACAAAAAAAAAGTGAAATAATATTAAGTTTTATTGTATTTTGTTAATAAATTTTCAACTAAATATAGCCGAAACGACAATCCGGAGTAAAGTGATATTTGATAAACACATGACTGATTTGGCAATGAATGCGCTAAAGCTACAAATGAAACATGTGACGCTTTTCGTGATGAGCTGGTGGGACTCGTAGACCTCCTTCGAGGAACACGTGTCATCATCCAGAGAGAGACACGCGCGCACATTCCGTAGCTTTGGGGATAAGAGCGCGTGAGACTACCAAACTCAACAATTCCAGCTGGCATTACCGGGTAGTCCACTGTCCGACCTTATCCTCTTCCACTTTTTCTATTTTTTTTATTTCTCATATAGTTAAAATCCAAATCTTATATTGCTTTAGCGAGAAAAGAGAGAAGGAGGACCAAGCCAAAAGCCAAACCCTAGATTTCTTGCTTCAGCCAATAAAATTCCCATCTCCATTCAATTTTTTTTCTTTTTGACTTCATATACAGATCCAAAGAGAAAGATATAAACTTTGTTCCTTTTCAAAGCTGAGGTTAGTTGTTGTTTATCTTCTCTTGCTCTTTTCACAATTTTAATCTTGATGCTCTCTCGCATTTGACGCCATATATGTAAAGTTCGTGACTTTAGGCATTGAGCTTCTGTTCCGGTTTAGTTTCCGTGTAAAGTTTTGTTTGATGTTGTTTTTGGTTTGTGTATGCACCATTTAGTTTCCACTTTTGGATCTCATTTCTTGATACAAACTAACGATTTTTGTAAATTTATGCATTTATTTTTGTATGGTTGCTGTTTGGTTGCCTTGTGTTGATGATGTTTAATTGATACCCATTTCAGATCCTGAGAAATTATCTTCATTTCTGAGAGCAATCGAGCTCGGGTTGGTTTTGCGAGCTTTGAGATCTTGTCTAGGTTGTTTCTACGGTTAAGAGTTTTAGCAGGAGTAAGGTGAAAATGATGTCTAGATCGTATACCAATCTTTTAGATCTAGCTTCTGGTAACTTTCCAGCAATGGGTCAACCCCGGGAAAAGAAGCGGTTGCCCCGGGTAATGACGGTTCCAGGGGTAATTTCTGAACTTGATGATGATCAGGCAAATAGTGTGTCTTCAGATGTACCGTCATCGATTGTTCAGGATCGAATGATTATTGTGGCCAATCAACTACCAGTAAAAGCTAAGCGTCGTCCTGATAATAAAAGCTGGAGTTTTAGCTGGGATGACGATTCCTTGTTGTTACAGTTGAAAGATGGTTTGCCTGAAGATATGGAGGTGATATACATAGGTTCTTTGCGGATTGAAGTTGATTCGAGTGAACAGGATGATGTATCCCAGATTCTTTTGGATAGGTTCAAGTGTGTTCCTGCGTTTCTGCCTCCTGACATTTTGTCTAAGTTTTATCATGGGTTCTGTAAGCAGCATTTGTGGCCACTTTTCCATTACATGCTTCCATTTTCGGCGAACCACGGTGGAAGATTTGATCGTTCTTTATGGGAGGCATATGTTGCTGCAAACAATATCTTCTCGCAAAAGGTGATTGAAGTTATAAACCCAGAAGATGACTATGTTTGGATTCATGACTATCATTTGATGGTGCTTCCTACCTTTCTGCGGAGAAGGTTCAATAGATTGCGAATGGGGTTCTTTCTCCATAGTCCATTTCCTTCATCTGAGATTTATCGAACTTTACCTGTGAGGGAGGAGATTCTTAAAGCACTTCTGAACTCAGACCTAATTGGTTTTCACACCTTTGACTATGCACGCCATTTTCTATCTTGTTGCAGTCGAATGTTGGGTTTGGAGTATCAGTCAAAAAGAGGCTACATCGGGCTAGATTATTATGGCAGAACGGTTGGGATAAAAATCATGCCAGTGGGGATACACATGGGGCAGATTGAGTCAGTTTTGAGTCAAGCAGATAAAGAATGGAGGGTACAAGAGCTTAGACAGCAGTTTGAGGGGAAAACTGTTTTACTTGGCGTTGATGATATGGACATCTTTAAAGGGGTCAATTTAAAGCTTTTGGCAATGGAACATCTTCTAAAACAGCATCGGAAGTGGCAAGGCCGGGCTGTTCTGGTACAGATTGCAAATCCTGCTAGGGGAAGAGGAAAGGACCTTGAGGAAGTGCAGGATGAAATCAAGGCAAGTTGCAAGAGGATAAATGAAACATTTGGTCGACCTGGTTACGAACCAGTTGTTTTTATTGATAGGCCAGTGTCCATCAGTGAAAGAGCTGCATACTACACACTTGCTGAGTGTGTTGTGGTTGCAGCTGTGAGGGATGGCATGAATCTAACGCCTTATGAGTATATTGTTTGTAGACAGGGGGTCTCCTCTGAATCAAGTTCGGAATCAGCTGGGCCCAAGAAAAGCATGCTAGTTGTTTCAGAATTCATTGGTTGTTCTCCCTCTCTTAGTGGTGCAATTCGGGTTAATCCATGGAACATTGAAACTACAGCAGAGGCCATGAATGAGGCAATTTCAATGGCTGATTCCGAAAAACAATTGCGCCATGAGAAGCATTATAGATATGTCAGCACGCATGATGTGGCATACTGGTCAAGGAGCTTCTTTCAAGACATGGAGAGGACTTGCAAAGATCATTTCAGAAGAAGATGTTGGGGCATTGGTTTGGGCTTTGGTTTTAGAGTTGTTGCTCTTGATCCTAATTTCAAAAAGTTGTCTATTGATGCTATTGTGAGTGCTTATTTAAGGTCCAAAAACAGGGCTATCCTGTTGGATTATGATGGAACAATTATGCCTCAAACATCCATCAACAAGTCCCCAAGCCAAGAGGTGATATCAATTATAAACACTCTATGTGACGACATTAAGAACACTGTATTTGTTGTAAGTGGAAGAGGAAGGGATAGTTTAGGCAAGTGGTTTTCTCCGTGCAAAAAAATAGGAATTGCAGCTGAACATGGTTACTTGATAAGGTAATGCCATTTTCTATTGCTATTACTTCCTTAAAATATTACTTATAATTTTTCTAACGTCATAATGTACAGGTGGTCGACAAATAAGGATTGGGAAATCTGTGGGCAAGGTACTGATTTTGGATGGATTCAAATAGCAGAGCCTGTTATGAAACTATATACAGAATCCACTGATGGTTCTTCTATTGAGACAAAAGAGAGTGCTTTGGTTTGGCACCATAGGGATGCAGATCCAGGCTTTGGCGCCAGCCAAGCCAAGGAGATGCTGGACCATCTTGAAAGTGTGCTAGCAAACGAACCTGTTGCAGTGAAAAGTGGTCAGTTTATTGTGGAAGTGAAGCCACAGGTAGATTTGTCTGCTTACAGGAATTTATTTTTGTGTTTAGTGCCAGAAGAAAGAATGCCTTCATAAGGAGTTTAGTTTTACTATTGGCTTTTAAAATCTATCAGGCACATTCTAGTATCAAGGAGAAAGTAAAATTGATATTGGTGAAGACTTCACTGTGTATGATAAGATGATGCATGTTGTGTTGAAAAAGTAGCACTTCCAATATTAATTACTTATCTGATTTGTCAATTGAGCCTTGCTATTACATATTACCGGAAAAGCTAGAATGCTGCATCTTTTCAGTACTGTTTATGTGTTTTGTTTTCAGATGGGTGATTACAGTTGCAAATGATATGTGACTCCATTTTATTCTATGGTTTTAGGGAATCAGCAAAGGCGTGGTTGCTGAAAGGATCTTTACATCAATGGCTGAAAGTGGTAAGCAGGCTGATTTCGTGCTGTGTATAGGTGATGACAGATCGGATGAGGACATGTTTGAGATGATTGCAAGTGCAATAAATGGTGGTACCTTATCATCAAGCACATCTGTTTTTGCCTGCACTGTCGGGCAGAAACCAAGCAAAGCCAAGTACTACTTGGATGACACCACTGAGGTCATAAACATGCTTGAAGCTCTTGCGAAGGCTTCATCTGGACCACCCTCACCTTGAGATCTTCCTCGTGGCTTCCTTAATTCTTTGAGCCAATTGATGATGAATATCACGCTGTCCTCTTGAGTGAAGATAGTACTCATTTTCTGCTCTATTTGTGAGTGACTTGCTGGATGAATCACTGTAAATGACCATATAATTCACTACTTTTGTCACCGCCAATCTCAAATACTTGGATTTTACGGATGAAGAAAACAGTGAGCTGAACTGCTTGGACAGGAAGAGTTTTGCTTCAGGAGGATGAAATTTTCCTCGTTTGAAGAACCCTTCTGGGGATTTCTATAAATGGAGACTGACATGGAATTGGAAGAGAATTAAAAGGAATAAATGCACTAGTACATGAAAGCAGGTGCCGCAACCTATTTAGGTCTGGTAGGCCATTTGCATCTTCACCTGCTTCTTTTCTGGAAATCATGTTCCTGTAGTAGCATAAGATGGTATGAGTTGGTTTTAGTCGCTTCTGTTGAGCATAGTTGTTATACAGGTTCCTTTTTCTCCTTATTTATTTTTTGGGGTATCTTTTCCATTTTCAAGGCCGTCTCTTAAATCGTCTTTGTTCGGTTGTACAACCTGTAAATCATAGCCAAATTGGGAAATTAGTTATTTTGCGGCCAGTGTATTGAACAGTGATTTGTGATCTAAATTCTCCAGCTTCTTTATAATTCGGATTCTGGCTGTTGTTATCCTAGTAAGTAGTAGGGCTTACGTAGTTATGTTATAGGTTGAAGTTGATGTATGACTGAAAGTTGACAAGGAAAGGACAAAAGCTACCAAAAATGTAGCCACAGTCACAATCGCAGAGAACTCCAAAGGAGGAGCCAGGGGCACGTGTGAGTGTGTGTGTGAGTTCTTTCCACGGGATAAAGGTGCCTGTTGCGCATGTGCCTTCCTTGGCTGGGGTGTCAGAGTGCAACTTTTGCTAGTAATATCAGTGTACGTCGATTCTCTTTTAACGGACCTTATCTAGCAATGTAGCCGTTGAAATCAGAAAAAGATCAAGGGGGTGTTTAATTGGAATCTAAGTTTTTTTTGTTCAGTTTTATTCTATCTTATGAAATTTTAGTTATTTATTTTGTGGATCTTATGCGGGTTTTATGCAAGTCTTATATAAATAGATGACAGATTTATTGGATATAATATGATACCATAATATTGGACAGGAGATTTGGAATCGTTTAATTGGGGGTAACAAAGAGAAATGTATGGGTATGAAATTAAAATTCATGTTTGGTATTAATAGGGGGTAATATTTTTATTATCTTATTTTTAGCAATATTTTATACCTTTGGATTATCAGAGGAATGAGATTTATTGTTGATTACACTTTATTTTTATTTTTTTACTATATTTATTTTTATTCTAATTTTCGTTATTTTTTGTGAACCAAGTGTTCTTTAAGTGTGCAAATGACGAGTTCAGATATTTTGTTCAATTTGCTCACTCTATAGATTAAATCGACGTTATTCGAATAGAGGTTTAGAAACTGATTTATTAGATACGGTAATTGATAGAGGCAACAAATCTTATTCTAACTCTATTTGGATCAATTCTTCTGTTCTCGTTTTTGTATGCCCTTTTTATCTTATCCATTTATCCCTCTTTTACGATGTTATCTTGTGCTTTCTTCATGTCATCTATCAATTAATTTTTTGTTCTCGTTTTTCTGTGCCCTTTCTATCTTATGTTAGGAAACTCGATAGAGATTGTATTGCTGCTAGTATATTGATAGTAATATAGGAGATAACA
>JANZLX010000002.1:33814111-33825570 GCA_025531955.1 Erythroxylum orinocense
GGCAATTTGCAGATTATAAAAACTCGATGCAAGGAACCAAATTAAGCATAAAAATCATAAATTAGGAGTCAACAAATACATAAATACTTAAGAAAGTGAGGCCAATTTATAGTATAAATTCGGTTCAATCACCAATCAAGGGATAATTCATTTTGAATATTTTTTATAGTCAACAGCTTCAAGGTAAGTTGGAGAGGAATAGATGGGTTGAATAACTGTAAAAGTTATAGGATATGCTTCATAAACAATCTTTGACTGTTCTATCTGCATATTAATCTCCATTCTTTGGAGTGATTCTTTCACCTTTCTAAGTTCTTGCTCTTTATTGGTAAAATCAGGTCCAAAATACTAGGTGTCAAGGTATCTTCTAAGATCAGCTTTATGTTTAGCCATATGATCTTTTAAAGATTTATATAATGTTTGGATTTATGAGGAAACTGTATATACTCATTGTTGAGTAGCCTAAGTTTGCTAGCTAAGCCCATTAAGTTTAGAATCAATACAGTGAAGAACTTTGTTTTAGGCTACATTATTATCAATATGCCAGTTGAGTACTTCATTTGAATGATTGAAGACAATAGTTCCTTAAGAAGTAATTCCTGTAGCTTTCATATAAGGGCTAGAAATAACCCTATTATGATCATTAGAATTTCACTATAAAGGAAGAAAATCGTTATCATATAGTTTGACCATCACATAGAATGGGAGAGGGAGTAGGATCAACAACGATAGAAGGAATAATTTGTTGAAGTTTATTGAAGATTAACTCAGAAGGGAAAAATGTTCCTTGTCAATAGCTTTGAGTAATTCTCGAAGATTTGGAGTTCTTGTCCTTGGATTTTTAATCCCAATCCATGGTTTAGAATCAGGATCAGGAGCATCCTTTTGATAGGAGAATTATTCGGTTGGTTGACAATGATGGATTTCTTTAGGTTTTTGTTTCCTTTTGCTCTTCTTCTTCCTTTGTCGATTATAAGGCTCATAATTATCACTATTTGACTCATAATTTAGACATATTTCACAATCTAGTTCACACATGGAAGGATCGACATCCCAGACAAAATTTCCACAATGATGGCTAACATAAACCAGTTCTCCATCAGGTTTGAAGTAATGGATTGGAGGTCCATCTTTTCCTTCTTTATGTGAGAATACTAGTTGAAGCATCAAAATAGGACAGGATATGGTCGAGGGTCTAGGATAATCTTCATTAGGCCTGGTATAGATGGATTTTACTGATTTATCTGGTAGAGTCCTAAGAGTAGAAGAAGTGGTGGTATGGAAATAATGATTATGAGGAGCATGAAACACTTTTTGTTTGTTAGTGATCCATTAGTTGGCCTCAAATTTTCAAGCTTCATTAGTGGTAGCTGCTTCGGAATTTGTATGATAGTAGTCTGATTATGAGGTCTATTTGCCACCATATACAAAACATTCAAAGTGGAATTTGGAAAATTTAGACCTATGATATGATTTTCAAGTGGTAGATCATTTGGTGGTGAAGAGTGGCCATAATGATTGTAGGATCTTGTTATGCTCCAGTGATTTAGATTTGGACTTGGAGCGACTCAAACAAGCTAAGATCAACCAACCTGATATTGAATCAGAGGCAATGATGAGTATAACACTTCCATTATTAAGGGTCATCAATAGAGTACCAATTGAGGCATTTTGGTTAGTATTACAGGCAATGTCAAGAAGATAAATCTGGGCTATAGTCATAATTCCTTTTCTGCCATAAAGAGTGAGAACAAGGTGAATAGCTCCAATATAAAGGTGTGTATGATTCTTCTCTCTCTAAAGCAAGATGAGTTCCTTGGGAATTTCTAACTTCACATATTGTTCTCCTGAAGTAGTTTTCAACCTACATTGCTCCAGATGGGAACATTGGATGATTTTTTTTAACCTTTGGATGATGGGTAGAAAGAATAGTTCTTATACTTCTTTTCCAAGAATGGTTAGAGTAGTATATACTGTAGGGGCTGAGTAAAGTTAATGAAGTATCAAAAATACGACTCTCGGTAGGGAGATGGGAAATTTTTACAAGGTGTTCAATTCAATTCGAAATAACACGTTTAACATTAGAAGGGAGGTTGGCTATAGAGAGAGTTGAAGAATGATGAACAAGGTCACTAGGTAAAGTGTCAATTATGGCTAAAGGAAACTCCTTGCGTACTCTCATTCGAAATAATGTAATCACAGTCAATGACACTTACGAATCTGAGACCACACAAGCTACCCTTAGTTAGAGGGCACATAGGGATAACATAACCAAGGTACGTGGACCTGATATCAACTCACCTTAGCTTCACTTTACATGATTTGTGACCAAAAAATGTTTTTCAAAAGCATGATTAAAGTTGGTCACTTGTTGAAAAAGTATTGCAGAAAACCTTACTTGATGATCAACTATAAAGAAAAAAAAGATTGTGAATGTCGTACAAAAAAGAAGCAACTTCACAGAAGGTTATCCTATAAGAAGTCCCACAAATCCCATATTTATCATGAAGGAAATTCCAAGCCCTTTAAAAGAAAGAAATGATGCTAATTTTTCAAATCCTTCAAAAGAAGAAATTCTTAAGCAAAGAAGGCAGATTGATGTTTTATCTGTGGCAAGTCAGGACATTATGCTTATTAGGACGAAAAGTGATGCTAAACTATTGGATTCCATTGAGGCTATCATGCCTATCAAAGATAATGGAAACATTGAATATTTCATTGAAGAACAATATAGTGAGGATGAAGAGATCAAATTCACTTTTCTAATTGTTTCTGTTAAAGATGATTATGTGTCCTTCAATTCTTCAAATTTTGACGACACTAAAGATGACATGTTATACATGGTACATCAAAAATGTTTAAAGGTAGATTCTTGGCCATTCACTATTCTTTGACCTTATGTCCATATCCAATTGTTGTAACAAGAAAATTATGAAAAACCAATCAAGGTTATTGGATATATGGATACTCGATCATGCCAAAGCGTTATGAAGCCTAATATATTACCACCTAAAGCATGGATATCTCATGACGAATATTTCACTGCTGCTGATAGAAGTTCTTTTAAGATTGGGCTTACCACAAAAAAGAAAATAGGATCCATTTCTTCCCTAATTGTGTGGTTTGGACTAAATTTTTAGAAGCCATCTACCTGGCCTAGACATTTTGATTCACTTGGATGTCTATTTTAAGGCATCTCCTTACCAAATGCTACCTATAGGTATTAAATGTCGCTCAAATTTTAGTTTTTATACTGATATCAGAAATGTGTTTGAACTCATATAAGTACCACGTCCATACAAAGCCCTACGGGGTCAAGTTTTGGAATACTATCCTGAGAACCATACTTAATTCTCATATCCCTGTCCTCTATGGAAAAATCATCACTTCCATTTACCTTTAAAAAGAATAAGGATATCAATCCTACAAAGGCTACTCATCTAGGTATGAACCCTGTTAATTTGAAATTAACCCCAGAAGAATGTGCGATTCTCCTTTAACAAGGATTGATTGAGCCCATAAAATCATATTAGGCTTGTTAGGCTTTTTATATAAATAAAAAGCATAACAAAAGCACGGAAAAAAGAGGTTAGTGATTGATTATAAACCTGTCAATGCTTTCTTACTATATGATGAGTTCCCACTACCAAATATTAGTACTTAAGTCCTGTTTCTCAAAAAAGAAATAATTTTCTCCAAGTTTGATTTAAAAGCAAGATTTTGGAAATTAGGCATTGACGCCAGGAAAGATACAAAACAACCTTCTGTATTCCTAATGCCCAATATCAATAGACTATAATGCCATTTGGACTCGAGGTTTCCCCTTCACTATTCCAATGGGCCATGACAAAGATCTATGAGCCCATTCTCTCCAGTATCTTGGTCTATATTGATGACATACTTCTATACTCCAAAATCTATGAAGAACACAAGTCCCTACTCTAATATTTTTTGGATCATACAAAACAACATGGGATTATGCTCTCAGCCTGGTCAGCATATAACTAGTGACCTATTACTCTTCCCATATGAAAATCTCAACACTAAAGAAATTCAACAATTCCTTGGAATTATTAACTACATCATAGATTTCATCCCCCACTTGGCTGATTATACATCTCCTTATCAAAGTTGCAGAGGAAGAATCCACCACCATAGAGTAAAGAACAAACCAACACTATTCAACATTTAAAGCAAATCTGTCAGGATCAAATGTTTTAAAGATTCCTGACAAAGGCTGGCACATTCTACAGACAGACACTAGTGATCATTATTAGGGTGTTGTCCTAATTGAAGAGATTGATAGAAAAAACATTAATATGGTCATGCTAGTGGATAATTCAAAGAATCAGAAAAGCATTATCATTCCAGCTATGAAGAGATATTGGCGGTAAAAATTGGCATTGAAAATTAAACTTTCATCTCAACCCTTACCACTTTCTAATTGAAATGGACAACAAAGCTTTTCATACGATTCTCTAGAATAAAAAGAAGACATGGCCAGACAGCCAGTCGTATCGATGGAAAAAATGGTTTTCCTACTATAAATTCACCATTTGCTATATCAAAAGTCACCATAACAATCTTGCAGGCTTCCTTTCTCAGCCTTACAAACCAATTCAGTTTCTTTCTCCCTCACTCAAGAAAGCAATCCCTTTCCTCCTTCCTATCATGGAGTATCCTCTATGTGCAAAGATCAAAAAATCCTTTCCTCCCATCACTAAAACTTCTCTCAAGACCTTAGATGACATTACCCTGATCCTTGGAAAAAGCTTATTCTACTACCTCCATATTGTCCTTACCATACCGACACTCCCTATCACATTGTCTACCATCTCTATGATTCTCTTTCTGAAGCTAGTATGTGGCATCTTTAGGCTTTGTCTGCCCTCTATGCTTGCCCAATTTCTCTCTCACCATTGCATTTTTATCAACACCTTTCAAATCCATCCAATGCTAACCCCCTTCTCTTGACGTTTTTATAATGATTCTAGCCATTGCAAGAATGGTGCCTCCAAATTGGGAAAATTCTGAATAAGCATCAATTATGGGCTATTCCTCTCTCTTAACAAAAGGTCAATTCTATTTTCATCATTCATCATCCCTATATTCTTACTAGTTATGGTTATATTTACACCATCAACCGTTTCCAACAATGGCGTACCATCATAGATTTGCCCAAGCAATATAAAGATCTACTGAGAGATTTTTACTTCTTCCTAGACCTTATGAACCACTATCCTAAGACCACCAAACCTACAACATATACCTCTTTGGGAACATACCCAGATGATTTTACCCTATCAGAACCCATTTCTCTTACTGACAAATATTGGACCTCCATGAAACAATTTGCTTCTATGGGTTTTAACATCATGGTTAGTGAAGTTCCATGTCCTCATTGCTTTAAGCCTAGAAAGCCGCTTGCATTCGAGTCTAAAAGAATGTTTGAACGAGGAGAAAGTTCCATAAACCCAAAGCCCAATACTAGCATTGGACCATCTTCCAAAATATTTCCAAGATGCACAGAACCTACCCATGACCTCCTGTTTGGACTGATATGAAAATTGATAATTTTATCCAAGTCATGAAAAAGTATGATGATAATGGTGGTGGTGACCCAAGTTCTCTCTCTACACCTCCTTGCTAGAAAGATTCCTTCTTATCTTTTTAGAATATTCTTATCTTTAAGGAATATTATTGAGACCCAATGTTTCACAACAATTCTTCTCTTTACTTTTTCTTTTGTATTATAGTGTGCATTATTATACTATAGGAATCTTTTTCCTAAAGTTTTTTTATCTCTATCCCCTTGCTTAGTCTATAAAAGCAAGGCTTCTCCTTCTATCTTTAAGCAAAGAAGGCATATCAATGCTTTATTTGTGGCAAGTCAAGACATTATGCTTGTTATTATCCTAACAAGACAAAAAGGGATGTTAAACTATTAGATTCCATTAAGGCTGTCATACCTATCCAAGATAATGTACATTGAAGATTTCACTAAAGGCCAACAAGGATGAAGAGATCAAATTTGCTCTGCCAATTGATTCCTCTAAAGATGAGTATAAATCCTTTAATTCTTCAATTTTTGACGACACTGAAGATGACATGCTATACATGGTATAGCAAAAATGTTTGAAGGTAGACTCCAAGCCTTTCGTTGTTCCTCGACCTTATATCCATATCCAATTATTACAACAAGAAAAATATGACAAACCAATCAAAGCATTAGATATATGGATATTGGATCATACAAAAGCATTATGAAGCCCAACATATTACCACCTAAAGCATGGATATCTCATAACGAATGTTTCACCACTGTTGATGGAAATTTAAATTCTTTTAAGATTTGGCTTATCACAGAAAAAACAATAAGGATCCATTTCTTCCCTGATTGTGTGGTTTAGACCAAAATTTTTAGAAGCCATCTACCTGGCCCAAACATTTTGATTGTCATGGATGTTTATTGTAAAGCATCTCCATTAAAAATCTAACCTATAGAGATTTAATGTTATGCCACTTTTAGTTCTTATACTAATATCAGAAATGTGCTTGAACTCACAAAAGTATTAACTCTATATGAAGCCATAAAAAGAAAAATAAGGATATGATTTCTTCCTTGATTGTGTGGTTTAGACCAAAGTTTTTGGAAACTATCTACCAGGCCCAAACATTGTGATTGGCATAGATGTTTATTGTAAAGCATATCTTAACTAAAAATCTTACGTACAGGGAATAAATGTTGTCCCAATTTTAGTGCTTATATTGATATCAGAAATGCATTAGAACTCACACAAGTACCACCTCTATACAAAGCCCCATAAGATCAATTTTTGAAATATTGTCTTGAGAACCATGCTCAGTTCTCACATCCCTATCCTCTAAGGAAAAATCCTCACTTTTTTATCCATTTATCATTCAACAAGAATGAGAATATCAATCCTACGAAGGCTACTCATCTGGGTATGAACCATGATGATTTGCAATTAGTATGAGAAGAATATGCGATTCTCCTCGAATAAATGAGGTTGTCAAGCTTTTTATGTGAACAAAAGATCTAAATAGAAGCGCAAAAAAAAGAGGTTACTGATTAATTATAAACCTCTCAATGTTTTTTCGTAAGATGATAAGTTCCCATTTCCAAATAATAGCACTTAAGTCTTGTTTGTTAAAGAAGCAACAGTTTTCTCCAAGTTTAATTTAAAAGCAAGATTTTGGCCATAGGAATTGACCCCTAGGAAATATACAAGACAAACTTCTATATTCCTAATGCCTAATATCAATGGACAGTAATACCATTTAGACTCAAGGTTACCCCTCACTATTTCAACGAGCTGCGACAAAGATCTTTGAGCTTATTATCTCCAGTACTGTGGTTAATATTGGTGACATACTTTTATATTCCAAAACCCATTACGAACATAAGGCCCTTTTCCAAGATTTTTTTAGATCTTACAAAACAACATAGTATTATGCTCTCATCCAAAAAGAGTTATATTGGGATGACCTAAATATAATTATTGGATATAAATTTCTATAATGGGTTCTCTCAGCCTAGTCCTCATATAGCTAGTGAACTATTGCACATCCCAAATGAAAATATCAGCACTAAACAAATTCAACAATTCCTTGAAATTATTAACTACATCAAAGATTTCATCCCCTATGTGTTTAATTAGACATTTCGTTTATCAAAGTTATTGAGGAAGAATCCACCACCGTGGAGTAAAGAAC
Source organism: Erythroxylum orinocense (assembly GCA_025531955.1). Lineage (NCBI taxonomy): Eukaryota > Viridiplantae > Streptophyta > Magnoliopsida > Malpighiales > Erythroxylaceae > Erythroxylum > Erythroxylum orinocense. Next base: position 33,821,849 of record JANZLX010000002.1, read on the forward strand.
AGACCAGAGCCATTAAACACTTAAAGAAAATCTGTTAGAATTCACCTGCTTTAAAGATTCCTGATAAAGGCCAAAAAAATTCTACAGACAGATAATAATGACCTTTGTTGAGGGTTATTAACAGAGAACCAATTAAGGCATTTTGGTATGTAGTATAAGCTGTATCAAGGAGAGAGATCTAGGTTGTAACTGAAGTCCTTTTTTACCATAGAGAGTGAGAACAAGATGAATATCTGCAACATACAGATGTATATGATTCTGCTCCCTCCAAAGAGAGATGAGTTCCTTTAGAATTTGTAACTTCATATATTATTCTATTGTAGTAGCTTTCAAACCACAATACTTTAGATGGGAACTTTGGATGATTTCTTTGACCTTTGGATGATGTGTAGAGAGAATAGTTCTTATGCTTGTCCAAAAACAGTCACAAGAGTATTTAAAAATATTATGTGTTTTTTATCCTATGGCTTCTTTCTAAAGTTTTCTCTCTCCTAAAAGCTTGATTCTTAAATAATGTAGTCACATTCACACACAAAGACAAATATGCTCTACACTTGCCTCTTCATAAGGATCCTATGTATCAAAAAGTCTTAGACCATGGATCCTGTTTAAGGTCTTTATTAAACGGGGAAAGATTGGACAACTTAGATTTCTAAAAGGCAGGCCTTGAGAATTGATGCCCATACAAAGAAGAAAGGCTTGTGTCTCAGCTACCATACTTGAAATTTGAGCTACAATCAATCTTTGTTTATCTTTGATCTTTAATAGATGATCTGGTTTATAAACCAATGGGATGGTATGTAAGTTGGAAACCTGTGATGCAGTTCTGTTGAGAATTATTGGTGAGAAAAGCCTTTCTGGATTTACTAATATAAACAATTCCATGTACATTTGTGATGTTATCCCCATATGCCGTTTGACCAGGGGTAATCTGTGTTGTATCAGAGCCATAAGTGTTATTAACTGTGATTACATTATTTCATATAAGAGTAAGTAAGGAGTTTCCTTTAGGCATAGGTGATCTTTACCTAGTGACCTTGTTCATCTTTCTTCAACTCTTTCTATAGACAAATGTTAAACATACTCTTTCCAATCAAATTGAACACCATATAGAAACTACCCATCTTCCTACAAAAAGTTATATTTCTAATACTACATTATCTTTACTTAGTCCCTACAGTGTATACTCCCGTGACCGTTCTTGGATAAGAAATATAAGAACTTTTCTCTCAATACATCAACCAAAGGTCAGAGAAATTATCCAAAGTTCTCGTCTAGAGCATCGTGGTTTGAAAACTACTACATCAAAACAATATGTGAAGTTAGAAATTCCAAAGGAACTCATCTCTCTTTGGAGAGAGCAGAATCATATACATCTGCATGTTGGAGCTATTCATCTTATTCTCATTCTCCATGGTAGAAAAGGAATTCTGGCTACAACTTGGATCTCTCTTTTTGACACTTCCTATACTACATACCAAAATGCCTTAATTGGTACTCTGTTGACAACCCTCAATAATGGAAGTGTTATCATTAACATTTCCCCTTATTTCAATATCAGGTTAGATGATCTCACCTTGTATAAGCGGTTCCAATTCCATATCCAAATCACTAAATCAAAATAAGATTCGACGACCATTACGACCACTTTTCGACACCAAATGATCCACCGTTTGCAAAATCATATAGTATATCTAAATTTTCCAAATTCCACTCCAATGCTTTGTACATGGTGACAGATAAGGCTCATGATCAGACTACTATCATACAAATTCCAAAGCATCTACCACCAATAGAGCTTGAAAAATTGATGTCGACTAAATGGATCATTAACTACCAATAAGTTTTCCATGCTCCTCATCGGCATTCCTTCCATACCACCACTACTTTTATTTTCAGGACTCTATGAGATGGATCAGTAAAATCCTTCTATACTAGGCACAATGAAGATCATCCTAAACACTCAACTACATCTGGTCCTATTTTGATGCTTTAACCAGTATTCTCACATAAAGAAGGAAAAGACGGATCTCCAATCCACTACTTCAAACCTGATAGAGAACCTATTTATGTTAGCCATCATCGTATACATTTTGTCTGGGACGTAGATCCCTCCATATATGAACTAGATTGTGAAATATGTCTGAATTATAAATCAAACAGTGATGATGATGAACTCTATAATCGATTAAGGAAGAAGAAGAACAAAAGGAAACAACAACCTAAAAAATTTTCATCATTGTCAACCTACCCAACAATTCTCCTATCAACATGATGATCATGATCCTGATTCTAAACTATGGATTGGGATTAAAAATCCAAGGTTAAGACCTCGAAATCTTCAAGAATTACTCAAACCTATTGACAAGGAACATTTTTTCCATCCAAAGTCAATCTCCAGTAAACCTTAGCCAATTATTCCTTCCATTTCTATTGCTCCTACTCCCCCTTTCATTCCTTGTATGATGGTCAAACCATATAAGGAAGAATTTCCTCCTTTGCAACGAAATTTTGATGAACATAATAGGGTTATTTTTAGCTTTTATGTGCGAGCTATAGGAATTACTTCTCAAGGAACTATTGTCTCTAATCCCTAAGATGTAATACTCAACTGACATAATGACAATGTTGTAGCCCAAAACAAAGTTCTTCACCATATTGATTTTAAATGTTATCGGCTTAGTCAGCAAACTCAGGAAACTTAACGAGTAAATACAATTTTCTCGCAAATCCAAACATTATACAAATATTTAAAGGATCAAATGGCTCAACTTGATGATGATCTTAGAAGATACATTGGCACTCAATATTTTAGACCTGATTTTACCAATAAAAAACAAGAACTTCGAAATGTGAAAAAGGTACTTCAAAGAATGGAGGTTGATATGCAGACAGAATAGTCTAAGACTGCATAGAGTTTATCCCACAACTTTTCCCTTCATTCAACCCATCTATTCATGTCCAACTTACCTTGAATGAGTTGATTATAAGAAAGTATTCAGAATGAGTTATCCTTTGATTAGGTAGGATATCCATCCATCTTCCACTGAACCCAAGTCAACCAAATCTTGAAAGTCTAAACCGTTAAAGCCTTATGACCCATTTCCATCATATATTAAACCCACAGAACCTACTAACTCATAGAAAAAAACCTTTGCAATTCAATACCCCACCTTCTTCACCACCAAAACCTCAAACTTTTACATCTACTAGGAAAGACAAAGCTCCTTAATCAGAGTTCATAGGAACTCTAGCACCTACATCTATTTTATCTTAGGAATGCCCATCTAAGCATTCTAACATATCTGCCCAATCTTCTAATACATCTGAACCATCTTCAGAAGAGTTTAAACAATTTACTGATTTATCTGATCTCACTCAAATTATGATGACTTGGCCTAAACCAACTGAAGTTGAACCTAACATTAGTGAAGTTAAATCAATAGGAACTAAACCGTTCATAACCTCTCCATGAATTTGGAGCATGGATTGATTTACAAATGACTCGACCAAATAATCCATTAAGGGATATTTTGTTTTGAGTTTATTTCTTGTTTCACTAGCACTTTACGAGAATGGTGGCAAAGCTTAGACAATTATCGCAAATTTCAATACATATAAGTACCATCTATTGGACTACTTCTGTAGGTGATTCATAAAGAGTTTATTGGTGATTTCTATGTCATTGATAAATAAATCAGGCAATAATATTTTGAAATGAA
>JANZLX010000002.1:33840306-33866525 GCA_025531955.1 Erythroxylum orinocense
GATTATAAATTGTTTAATTGGAGAATTAAAGATAAATTAAAAGAAGTTTTAATTTATCTAATTCTAATTATGAATTATAATTATAATTTATAATCATTGTCAACATATTCGAGAACCCAATGGGTCTCATATAAAAAATGTGTTGAAGAGAGCAAAGATATTTTAATTAAGTTAAACTTGATTGTAAAGTTTGAGAAACTTTAAGATTAAATATGAAATATTTAATAAATAAAAATCAATATCAGATGTTGGATTTTGGATTTTATTTATGCATGATTGGTATTTAATTAGAATTATTTGTAACTCTAATTCAAGTTTAATTGAAATTAAATTGTTGAACTTAATTGTAAAGTTTGAGAAACTTTAAGATTAAATATGAGATAGTTAGATCAATATGAGATTTTGGATTTTATTTATGTATAATTGGTATTTAATTAAAATTATTTGTAACTCTAATTCAATTTTAATTGAAATTAGAATTTAATTTTAATTAAATTACTAAAATGTCCATAACTTATTATAAATAGTCTTAAGCTTTATAGAGCTAACACTTCTTAATTAAACCCTATTTGTAAGAGTTATAGATTCTCTCAACTCATTTGTGGATACCGTAAGAGGCTAGACACATATGCGACTATAGTGGTTAAGATGGATTGATTTCGGAAATAGTTTGAAGGATACGATAATAATATAATCAAATTTCTGATCCAAACTACCTATGAAGCAGCTCCACAGCATGCCACAACCTCTGCATGCATAGTCTAAGATATTACTAGGGTTTGCTTATAACTTTTCTACAATATTGTACCATTTGTTAACATAAAAATGTACCTTGATGTAGAATTCCTATCATCTAAACACATAGCAAAGTATTAATCTGTATAACCTATGAGGTATAGAATGTTGATTTTTTGGAATTTCAACTTATAATCTTTAATTACTTTGAGATATCGTAAAACTCGCTTAACTGCATTCTAGTGGTCTATTCCTAGGTTAACCAAATGCCTATCTAGCAGTCCAACAACAAATGTAATGTCCAATTTAGTGCACATATAAACATACATCAGACTGCCAACTACAGTAGAATAAGGTACGTACATTCTTCGTAACCTCTCTCTATATCACTTTTGGACATTATGCTAAAGATAATCTTTCACTATAAAAGCTAGGTGCTGCAGCAGGCTGATTATTAGTCATATTAAACCTTTGCAGTACTCGTTCATTGTATACTCTCTATAAGAGACCTAACAAGTGTTGAGACCTGTTTCAGTGAATCTGAATACTTGGGACAAAAGATGGCTCACCGAGGTCCTTCATATCAAAATACATGACCAAAATTTGTTTAACCTTATGCTGCATAGTTAAGTCATTTGATGCGAGCAAGATATCATCCATAAATAAAACTAGAAAGATGACCTTGCTCCCCTTAAACTTATAATACAAACATCTTTCCACTTTATTTTCTATAAAGTCAAATGAGGTAACAATCTCATCAAACTTTAGGTACTATTATTTGGAAACTTGTTTCAAACCATATATGGATTCTCTCAATTTACAAACTAGGTTAGCTTTATCTTAATCCTGAAATTATTGAATTATATATAGGTAATAGATGTACAAAGGTTATTCCTCACTTTGAAAGAAAAATTATAGTGAAATTTTAAAAAAACTTAGAAGTGAACGTAGGCAATGGTTATTTGTTAAACCACTATAAGTTTGTTTCCATTCTTTTTCTATATCCTCTTTAGAGTATTACTCAATTGTTTGATTAACTTATATTAAACAATTTCCTCCCTCTTATTTATGTTAATTGTTGATAATTGAGTACTTTAGTTAGAAATTTTATCAAATTTTATAAAAATCCGATTCATCTCTCCTCTTCGGTACCATTAGTGACTAAAATTTAGAATAACTAAATGTGTCATTTTAATATTGTAGAAACTTAATATGACACATTTCAAAATAATTAAAATTTACTAAATTAACCACCTCTTTATTTTGCTATAAATAAAAAATTATTATCTAATATTTAATGTACTCAAATTTGAGAATGATTAAAATAAATTAAAAACTAAAAATATTTAATTTTTTAACTAAATGCATAATTTTAATATTGAAGGTATTTGACAAATAGCTCGAAATGATTAAAATTTATTAATAAATAAATATTTTTGATATTTTGACTTAATTTTAACTTTATTATTAGACATTTATCATCTTAAAATTAATATTAGTTAATTTACTATATATTCTTAGAATTAGAATTACTTTTATCTGATCATAGGTCAAATTGTGATGAATTATATATAGATAATAGATTACCAGTAATGCTTCCAATGGCCGTTTTCCAAGTATAAGGGTCTTTATGTGTTGAAATATGATGAACTGAACTGCATGGTTTGGCGGAGAAAGAGCCCATCATACAATTGCAAAATCTAATTTGGGCGCATCCCACTCCCAAATGCTAAAGAATACAAAACCGGGCCCTAGTTTGCCATTTCAACTTATTTCTGTTCCAACCATGTTTCGTTCACAACACAACGTCTTTAGAATAGAACAGGGTTATTAGAATACGGGATAGTGCAGGACACTGGGTTGGAGGTTTCACGCATAACCTTGGATGGTGCTCAATCTTGACTGCAGAGCTCTGGAGAGTCTATTCAGGTTTTACTTTTGCTTGGGATCAGGGTTATCGGCGGATAGAGCTTGAAGTCGATTCTATGGTGGTGCTCAAGCTCCTTTCCTCAATAGAAGTTCATTCTCAGGCACTCAATCCCATCGTCCTGGGAATTCACGAGCTGTTTGCTCGCAATTGAACTGTTACTCATCAACATGTCTACCGAGAGAGCAACAAATGCGCCGATTGACTTGCGACTTATGCAGCGCATTTTGATATCAACGTTCATTATTTATCTACTACATCCATAGGGTGTCACCTTATCTTTCTAAAGGATTTGTCTGAGACGTTGGTCTCAAGACACCTTTTATAGTCGTCTTCGTTGTTGTCCCTTTAACCCAAAAAAAAAAAGAATATAGGATTGCAACTGAAGATTTTGCATTATACTTCAGCTTCTAAGCTCTCTCAATTAGCTGCCCTATAAATAAGGGGCAGATCTAAACGTAAATTACCTGTCCTATAAATAAGGGCAGATCCAAACTTAAAGTTTGGTTGAAGGATGCATATTTTGTTAAAATCAAATTAAATGATTTCCACAACTCTCCTTTTTCATGAGGCTCAAGGAGTAGCCGTAGGGTCTTTATGTTTATGTTTTTATTTTTAATTTTCTGTATTTGTTTTTGAATTAAGTAAAAAAAATATTTTAATTTTTATTTTTAGTTTCGGTTTCTTCCGTTGTGCTTTTGACTTTTTGGGTATGATATATACAGATATAAGTAGACCTTATACAGTTGTATTGTACAATTTGAAAAATTTTCTGACATTTATCGATGATTATTATCGCTAAAATTTATATGTTCTTGCTTAGGGAAAATATGAAATTCTTGATGGGTACGAGATCTTTAAGATCGAAAGTTTTTCAAAAATTATAAAAACCATCAAAAATAGGTTGTATTTTCTGTTTCTGTTTTTTATAATTTGATTTACCATCAACTAAAAATATTTTATTTAATTACTTAATATAATAATTTTTAATGAAAATCATGAATAACTTAATTTAATATTATATATTTAATTAATTATAAGTAGGTTTATTTTACTTAATAATTTTACATAATTTTTTAATTTAATTAATTATTTATTTATTTATTTATTTATAAATATAATTAAATTTAAAATATCTTCAAAATATATAAATTTCAAATAAAATTTGATTTAATTCTTAAAATATACTAAAAATAAATATTAATTTATAAATTATTTATTTTAATAAAGAAAATAATTTTATTAATGAAAATTATACAAGATATTAAAATAAATTTATTTAATTAAAAATAATTTATCTTTAAATTTTATTTAATATGTAGTTATTAATAATGATAAAAATATAACTACACTAATATTAACAATTAAATAAATTTTATTTTTATTCAAAAAATAAAAACTACAAATTACACTAATGCCCCTCTATTTAGACCCGCGTGGTCTTAAGCCTATCAACTAGCCAAAAGAGTTCGGGTTATCGCCGCAAAGGGGAAACACACAGCGGACACAGGCACTCAAGTAGCTCAAGCGCCTAAACTATTACATTAGAAAAGATGAAAGTTTAAAAGAGGGCACAATCAAACTTTTGTCCCTTCCGAACTAGACATGAAGGAAAGTTCCCAATGAATTCAAATCATACCATCCACACCTACTGTATCCATGCTATAACATACCCAATTACCGAAACCATTCAACTTGATGAAGAAAATGTAAATGCAGAATATCTCTATACCTTTTCAGTCTCCAACCCTAAACCATTCCTATGTTCTAGTTTCCTACAGTGGTAATTTATGGTTTCTTTTCAGTAATCAGGTTACCCTAATCATTTGCAAGTAGTAGGTTACCGCCACGGACTCTTTTCTTCTTTGTCTTTGACTTGGTTTCCTGACTGTCTCATCTTGTCCTATAAAATTAAGCAGCTCGTTTTTCCTTTTTCCATGTCTTGGCCTCAAAAGTCTAACTTCATGTGGCGTGTACTTGATCCCAAGCTGGTTCCAACTACAATTGATTTTCATGTGCATCTGAAAGCAAAAAGAGAAAATGCACCTCACTACCTCAGGGTGGAGGCAAAGTGCCCATATCTCAAACCTGAAGTAACTTCTTCTATTGGTGTCATTCACATGATTGAAGGTAATATAAGGATAAGCCACATGTGACATTTAATTATAAGCCATCCTTTTGGAAGAAAAGGTCAGCTGGTGAATCCGTGACTGGCCATCTACCGCCGCACAAGATATTTAATACAGTAAATTTAAAGAAACAAATTGGCTATAGCATCCTGAGCAGTAGGATACAAATACAGCTGAACTGGCCATGGTAATAACGACAGAAGAACAGTAGCGAATCATTATTGTCATGAAATTTAAATAGTTTCAGACTATAGGGCAGGACTTTTGAGCCTGCAATCTGATAAAATATGATGAGACTGAATTGAATTATAGTTTAAAAGTGCAGTCAAGGTAGCCTAGCTAACACTACATATTCCTGCTTCTCTCATGCCTACGGTCCAGTTCCTATAGGAAGGATTATTGTGTTTCAATTATTGGGCTAGTGGTCGCAACTCAAATTGACATTCACAACATTAGGTGTTTCTGAGTTAAAAACTCTTTTTCTAAAAAGAAAGTATTGACATATCAGAATTATATATTTTCGCGACTTAACTGATGAAAAATCTCCTAAATGACAAAGTGGGGTATCAAGAATGTGGTTTGTTCCGTCTGTTTACATATATACAGTTCTACTGATAAAGAATCCGAGAAGATCCACGTCGATGGACGCACTGCACGATCCACAGACAAAGAGACAAGAAAGGGGTTGGCATCTGTGGAGTCCTGTTGCTTGTACACGTCATTGGAAATGACTATTAATGTGCTTTGTGTGAGGAATTTGGAGAGTAGAAAAATGGACGACAGGAAGTATCCAGTAGTGTTGGAATATCACTAACGTTTCTGTTGAAGAGTTCCGTGTATAGAGTCTAATTATGTCACATACTGACTTCTGTCAATAACTGCAAATACCAAAATTTGTCTTAAGACGAGTAATGTAAGACGTCACCTGACTGCAACACTGCTATTGCTTAGTTAATGCCGATGGACAGGATACCAAATCTTTTGTCTAATTTTATTTTGTTTTATTTTGTTTTATAAAATTTTAGTTATTTATTTTGTGAGTCTTATATGAGTTTCATACGAAACTCACATAAATAAATGGTTAAAATTTATTAGACACAATAAGACACTATAATATTAGACAAAAAATCTGAACTCGATGGATAGAGGACTCGTGCTCAAAATTTTTTTTTTGTAGGTACAAATTTAACCCTAATATTTGTCAAATGTTAAAATGTAACCCTATATTAATCGAAATTTTGACAGTAATATGACGTGGTCAATTTTCTACCAGGTGTGATAACCTGACATATGTTTAAAATATTTTAATAGTTAAGTGGGTGGCTATGTGAGACCCACCTAGTTAAATTATAAATTTTACTGATATTTTTAGACGTATTTTACAAATAATTATGCTACAGTAAACTAGAGGAGGAACAGGCGAGATGCATCATGGTGTTGTCGGTGGTGAAGGGGCTACTAACAACGTGAATGGCGGCGGTAAAAGCAGGCATGCAAGCGACACCAAGGAAGAGCATCGGCTCACTTGTGCAGCATTTGGCGAGATGAACGAGGAGAGGAGAAACAACAATTCCATAACATTCAAATAAGGTAGAGGAGGAAACAATTTTTGACCTACCAGTCCAGGAAGAGGATGAGATAATCAATATCAAAAAGATGTAATTTTAACTACTTTAATTGTGGAAGGTATGGACATAAAGCTACGGATGATAGATCCAGATGATAAAATAACATGCAAACTAATGTTGCAGAAAATCAATATCCACATTTTGGTGAGAATTCTAATATTGTAGAAAGTTTATTTCTAAAAGGCAACTTTTTTGTGGAAGATGAAAATATCTGGTATTTAGATTATGGCTGTAGTAATTATATGTGTGGGAATAAGGAGTTATTTTTTCTTTAAACAAAAATGTTTAGTCAACAATTAGATTAACGAATAATTTAAATATTTCTATTTTGGGAAAAAGGTCAAAGTATCCATTAGGTTGAAGGACGATTTCAAAAGTTTTGTTTGTGATCTTTTCTATATTCCTAGTCTTCATTATAATTTACTAAACATAGGTCAAAAAAGTTATAATATGCAAATTCATCATGGCTTTTGCACCTTGATAAAAAGGAGTGGAAGATTTATTGCAAAAGTAAAGATGTCCTCTAACCTTCTATTCCCACTAAAAATTCATCATAAAAAATTTGCTTGCTTGATTTCTATGATACTTGATGCAAATTGGCTATGGCATATGCATTTTGGATATTTTCATTTTTCTGGGTTAAATTATATGTTAAAGAAAGAGCTTGTGTTTGGCTTATCTGTTGTGAATATTCCTAATCATATATGTGAGACATGTGAGTTGGGGTAAAAGTATAAGGATGTATTTTTAGTTAGAAAGTCCTATAGAGCAAAAGAAGTTATGGGAGATTATTCATTCGGATTTATGTACTATTAAAGTTCCATCTAATGGAGGTGACTCTCTTCTTTGTTCAGATATTATTATTCCTCTTCTATGATGGATTAACTAGAGGGAAGGTCCTTTCAACTCAACTCAAACTTGTGAAACAAGCATGGTGGTGGAGGAGGAGGAGGGTGAAGAGAGGGGCAAGTCCATTTGCTAGCCTGACTTGCTCCTATTCACGGGACTTGGGGATTAAGTGTATCTCTGTTCAATCATTTACCCAAAAAAGGCAGACTCTGTTAGACTCGATACTAAAACAATTCAGGGGTAAACTAACGGAGCATATAAGACTACCCTTTTTCTTAAATTTAACATTTGAAAGGGGAAAAAAGATTAAAAAGGCATTAACATAATTTAACATAGGCCGACCATTGTATCTGTTTCTAACCTTAGGAACGTTGTAGTCATAAATTTTGTAACGACGTATGAGATGCATGTGAACTCAATACTATATGTTTGTTCGTTTAAACATGTAAATTGCGTAACAGAATATAGTAATAATAATAGTAATAATAATAATAATAATAATAATAAAGTTACTTAACTACACGTGTTGCTATACTGTTGGAACTTAAATTCTGGCTAGACAATAATTAATTACGAAGTTTTATAAAATTTTGGATAAAATATAAATTTAATCTAAATTTAAAATAATAAAGAAGCCCATAAAGAATATGAAAAAAATAAGCTAAAGTTTAGTAAAAAATAAGTCTTTATCAGTGTGACCGATTATTTATTAAGTCTGTAACGAAAAATTCATCATAAAAAATTTGCTTGCTTGACTTCTACGATACTTGATGCAAATTAGCTATGGCATATGCATTTTGGACATTTTCATTTTTATGGGTTAAATTATATGTTAAAGAAAGAGCTTGTGTTTGGCTTATCTGTTATGAATATTCCTAATCATATATGTGAGACATGTGAGTTGGGGTAAAAGTATAGGGATGTATTTTTAGTTAGAAAGTCCTATAAAGCAAAAGAAGCTATGGGAGATTATTCATTCGGATTTATGTACTATTAAAGTTCCATATAATGGATGTAATATGTATTTTGTTATTTTTATTAATAATTATGTGTCTTTATATTGATGATTCAATTTTTACTGGAAACAACTCAAAGATGATTGAAGAATGTAGGGAGGCTATAATAAAATCATTTGACATGACAACTTTGAGTCTAATGTCTTATTTTCTTGGAATATAGGTAATTCAATAGCATGGTGGAATTTTTATTTTCCAAAGGAAGTATGTGGATAATATTTTGAAGAAATTTAAAATGAAGAATTCAAAACCAATTCTCACCCTAGTTGAAGAGAAACTGAAATAAATAAAAGAAGATAAAAGGAGACCTATAAATTTAACTTTCTACAAAACTTTAATTGGAAATATGAGGTCTTTAACTGCAATTAGACTAGATATAGTTTTTAAAGTTAGATTACTTAATAAATTTGTGGAGAAGCCTTGTAATTGTCATTTTGAATAACAAAGAGAATTTTTTTGATATATCAAAGGTACTTTGAATGAAGGAATTTTTTATACAAGTATCAATTATGTGAATCTTATAGTTTATACAAATAGTGATTAGAGTGAAGATGTAGAAATAAGAAAAAAGCATATCAGGGCATGCTTTTCATCTTAACACTGGCACAATATCATGGTCTTTAAGGAAACAATTCTTGGTTACATTATCTACAGTTGAAGTAGAATACATTGTAGCAACTAGTTGTACTACACAGGTAGTATAGTTAATAAGAACACTTAAAGTATTACATCAAAAACAAGATACTCCAACAGAATTATTCTGTGACAATAAGTCCACAATAGTATTGTGCAAAAATCTAGTTTTCCGCAAGTAATCCAAGCACATAGACATTCGATTTCATAAAATTCACAAGCTAATAACTGAAAAGGAAGTAGTGATTAATTATTGCCATACTAAAGAACAAGTTGTAGATATTTTTACTAAGCTATTGAAGTTTGAGTTGTTTCACAAACTAAAGAAATTGTTGTGATTATAAATTTCTACTAACTTGATTTAAGGGAGGCAATGTCAAGAAAATAAAATAAAAATATATAAATCATGCTTGAGTTATGCATGAAAGTTGGCAATAAGATGATAAAGCAATACATTAATGTAGCCGAAATAATGATGAGCTATACTTTGGAAGTGGGGTTATAAGAGGCAAGTGGAGCTACAAGAGGTGCAGCTTTCTTTAGGCTTAAGTACTCCATTTTGAATTGAACAATTTGTGGTTCAATAGGAAGCTTTCTTTTATGTTAAGTCTTTATTATTTTGTTGCTTTTTGTTTCCTATAAAAGGTAACATTACGACCGAGCCTATATAGTTGAATGTATTTTGGTGATTGAGTCAGTTCTTGTCCTCTTCTGTTTCTCTCTCTCTCCGTGCATGTGTGTGTGAGTGTATTATATCGTTTTGATAGCAAAGTAAAAATACTTGTGATATTTTCTCTTTTTGGATATTAAAATTGTTGTACTTTGACATGTCCAGTGGAATTTTTAGGTTGGACCATTTGTTGGAGCACTAGCAGCAGCTTCATAATGCCAAAACATATTCAGAGCAGCAACCATAAAAGCTTTGGGATCTTTCGGCAGCAACCTCCGAGCTGTTACAATAATTTTGTTTACAAATAATTATGATACAGTAAACGAGAATAGGAGCAGGCGAGATGCATCTTGGTGCTATCGGCGGTAAAGAGACTGTTGTTGACATGAGTGGTGGCTGGAACATCTGAAGCAGCGACAACAAACTCGGGCAGGCAAGCGATGTTATAACATCCTGAACTTTGGTAGCAGCACAGCCGCCAAAATATTTTCCGACAGGGACATACGGAAAGCCACCAACAACTTCTTCAAAGACCACCTGCTAGGCACCAGCAACTACGACGAGGTTTACAAAAGTATTCTTGAAGATGGCACCATTGTAGTTGTGAAGCGCGTGAACCCTTGATAACGTTAAAGGAACTGACTTGTTGATTAATGAGGTCCGAATTCTATATCAGTCAATTATCGAAACCTGGTTAGCTTGCTTGGTTGTAATGTTTCCAGGATTAGCATATCAAATTGGGATGGCATTATGTGCATGAATGTCCTTCAAATTCACAAGTGCATTTAGCCCTAGTCCTCCAATCTAATGGAGCATGAAGAGTCTATTTAGGGGACGAATCCTTTGTCCATTTTTTCTGTTCTTATCTTATCTTATCGAATCTCAGCTATCTATTTATATAAATCTTATATAATTAAATAGTTAAAGTTTAATAGAATAAAATATGAAAAAGAGACTATAAATCTTAGTATTTGTTAAAGTGTCTCATATTGTCTAGACATGAATATGTTAAAAGATTTATAAATGGTAAGGGTCAACTATCCAAAAAATTAGTTCTAATTATTTAGACAATAGTTGATCCAAGCTCAATTCTTATTAATGGGCTTTACACTCTACCCATATTAAAATTTTAACATGATATCAGAATAAGTTTAGCCCGAATTATTAATTTCTCGGTTGTCTGTCTAGATGTTTATTCCCAGCGTCCCGGTCCGGTTTCTACTGCGTATATTTCAAGTAACAACTAGAGGTCCAGTTCCAGTTGTACATGAGAGGGAGTATTAGAATGTCCCATATCGCCTAGACATAAATATGTTAAAGGGTTTATAAGTAGTAAGGGTCAACTATATTTGAATAATAGTTGATCCAAGTTCAATTCTTATTAATAAACTTTATACTCTACCCATATTAAAAATTTAACACCCATATTAAAAATTTAACAGTATTTAACCCCAAAAGTGCAACGTGCCTCGAAAGGAAATTACTTACAGAAAATTATCGTTGAACCTTCTTCGTTTTAGAAGAGAAATCCCATCATGAAAAAAAAAAAAAGCTAAGGAGAGGACAGAGAACATATTGATGATGAATGTACTCGCTGGTAATAAGTGACTGACTGTTAAAAACAAAAAAGAGATACTTTGCACAAGTAAAAGTAAAAGTGTCTTCATTGTCACTATTTAGTGAAAGTTCGATTTTTTACGATAATTAGAAGATAAGGGCATGATTATGTCCTTTTTCACTTTTGTCTCAACTTTATCAACGACAAGACATGCGGGTAAAGATTACGTCAAATTTTTCATTCCACTTACCCTATTTAAATTATATTTTATTCGTATATTTATATAAAATTTTCGTAAATATATGAGTAAAATTTAACGAAACATAATAAGAATATTATAATTAAAACAAAAGATCTGAATCTCATTCAAAACACTATATAGTATATGTCACGATTCGATATCACATCGGGCTCATGACAACCGCTACATAACCGAGCTAAGAACACTAACAGTATCTTTAATCTGACTATGTAAGACCAAAAGTTTGATATTACAGTAATCCTAATGTGTGTCTGATTCATTCATAAGCTAATAATTAAAATTTAATTGAAGGTACGACCTTACCAAGAAGAAAAATTAGGAGAGATTATTAAGGATAATATGACACCGCTAAAGTTTACTGAAAATATGACCCATAATTAATACTTTAAAGTACTAATATACGAATACATGATTTCCCATAAGTCTTTTAGTTTTTTTTTCTTATATTTATCCTAAATTTTTAAATATGTAGTACTTGCCTCTTAGATTTAGCTTAAGCTTTTTTCTACTTAACCTTAACCTTATTATTATTATTATTCTTTATCGTATTATTTAATTTATTACTTATTTCATATTTAATTTATTTATTATTTATTATTTATCATTTACTTCTTTTATTATTTATTGTTTATTTTATTTTTAATTTTTTCGGACAATCTAAAAATAACCTCTCTAATTAAGAATAAAGTTGCGTATTATTGAATCTTTTCAAACCCTATATATAGCGAGATTTTTATTAAGTTCTGTTAAATCTTTATTGAGAGGGGTTTTGAGTTTCTCATATTTGGAATATAAGTTTACAGGGAAATTTTTATTCTTTCTAATGATTATAATGTAATTTACCTTACTTCTCGGGTTGAATCTACTCAGGGGCAAACAAACTTCTAAACTACCACAAACGGTACTTAACAGCCAAACTGTAAAAACTAAAAACGGTTTCAAAACAGCGGTTAGTGGCTTCTTGTTTGGTAACTGAAGACAGCATAAAAAGATGCGGCTCTTTAATATCTTACGAGATTTATGAGCCTTACCATTCTTTTTATTTGATTGAGTAATTATTTCATTGTAATTAGGGATTTTGTGGTCCAAATTAAATTTATAACTATTATTAATTTTCATATCATTTTTTAAAAAAGAATATAGTAGTAGTAGTAGTAGTAATAGTAATAGTAATAGTAGTAGTAGTAATAATAATAATAATAATACTAATAATGACAAGAAAAATTAGTGTATCATACATAAATATTTTAATATGTAAAATAATTTATAAATTATGAATTTTAGGTAAATTAGATATGGAAAAATGATATATACATTTTACCGTAAATTAAGCCTGAATAATGTTATTGATAAATTTGTATTTAATAATTTGTTAAGGGACTATTGTTTTTCTGTTGTGATTTTTTTTAATTTTTGTTTTTAATTTCTATTATTCTTTTAAATAAAAAAGCATATTTAGTTATTAATATCAATATAGTTATATTTTTATTATTGATGATAATCATGTGTTAGATAAAATTCAAAAATAATTATTTTTAATAAAATAAAATAAAAATAATTGATTAATAAATATTATATAAGAGGTCAAAATAAATTTAATTTAATTTTAATAAAATAAAATATAAATAATTTATTAATAAATATTATATAAGAGGTCAAAATAAATTATAATTAAAGCTAATTTATTTTGACCTCTTATATAATATTTATTAATAAATTATTATTTTATTTTATTAAAATAAATAATTTTAAAAAATATAAATATAAATAAAAACTAACAGGCGTTAAAATTATATATATGATTGTAATTACATTAAGGAATGGTATGTTGTTTTTTATTTGACATATTAGAAAAGGTATTCATTTTATATTCCATAGGAAGTTGTACCTTTCATTGGTCATTGCTTGTATGTCTTTAGAGGGATGAGCTACAAACAAATGAAATCACCTGTTTCATAATTGCTGTTCCATTACACCTCGTCTATATATTTTTATGGGTCCCATATAAATATATGGATCAGATACAATAGAACAGCACTGGCACAGCAATTATGGAACAGGTGATCTGTTCCCGAGCTACAAAGGGGTCCAATTTAGAGATCATGTGCAAGTATAATTATTTGGGCATAAAATATATGAATGTGTTAAAAGCAACTTAAAATAGCTATGAGATTTAAAAATTTACAGCAATATCTTATGTGAGATTCTGATAAGTCTAAAAATATGCAACTTTATCTGTGATGAATAAAAAAGGTATTTCTGATTTGTTATTAAAAAATGGGATTAAATTTTTTATTCTAGTTATGATATTTTTATCATGTTCTGTTAAATCTTATTTATATATTTATTTAAATTTTATGCAAATTTATAAATTAAATTTAATAAAATAGAGGATTTAATTTGCTCAAAAAACAAGGAAGAGCTTCACATCCGAGGTCAGTTTTTGAGCAGTCGTGAGGTTAACCAAGTCCGGTCAGTGCCTTGTTTTTTATATTTTGTTTTTATATATGAAGATTCTTTTTCCTCACATTGGTAGAGGCAAACACAAGGATCATGCATGCTATTGCTACCTATTGACAGTGTTGACGGATAAGTTGAGGTAACACCCAATTTCGATAAACATTTGCGATGGGATTCTGAACACCATTGAAAAAGGGTCATCTGAGCTGATGCATGTGACTGTGACACTAGTGGCCACGAGCTCTGGTCTGGCCTAGATGCTAGAGACAGATACCATCACCCGTTATTCCTTTAACATGGAGTCAATGATATCATCACCCCCTATTCTGTGTCACAGTCACCCATTGGTAAATTGTTTGATTTACTCATCATTAATTTTATAAACAAGCTCGTATCTCCAATGGAGTTTTAGGTGAATTTTGAAGCTCAGGCTCATATTTATTTCATTTAAGTGATACCTCCTTCCCTGAAATGTCAGAGAAAGTAGTTGAGAATATAACTTTTCCAAGCGAAAATTTACATCAGCACTCGGATGAGGCCAATAAGGTTTCAACACCAACATAAACCAGATCTCTGAAAAATGGTCACATATTATGTCATTTTAGATGGCTTTCTTCTTCGGTTTGGCATTCTTGGAGCTTCAAGTTCAAGACATCACTCCAAATCTCAGCAGCAGCAGCAGCATCAGCGAACATGCCTGAGTTGAACAAGTAACAGATACTGATAACCCACACGTCACTTTTTGTCCTGACCAGACCATTGCCTAATACTTGGTCAAAAAAGTGGAGAACAGGTTTAGTTTGGAGTCACATTCACTAAGCACAAGCTAATGAAAGACAGAGAAAGTTATACCTGAGCAAATGGAGGACAGTAATTTTGTGCAAGTTTAAGTTAAAAATGTGCAGGTCCCCACCTGCTGTTTTATTGATTTCACTGACCAAAAAGTCTTCGACTTTGTTCTATCTACACAGGGAACACCCCACAGCAAGTATAGTACACTAGAAAACGGCTACTTCTACAGAACGGACTCTTTCTGGTCCCACTCCCACTTTCAAAATCCCAGTTGTGGATTTTCTTCCATTTTGCTCTTTTTTGATGTTTGAGTAGGAGTTTGTAAATAAGTAATTGGAATTCGAATATTAAACCAATTTATGTATTTGCATGTTCAAGCAAACGGACACACCGCTTTATTGGCAAACTGTGTCCTGTTTATCACAGACCAGGCCACTCGCTTCAGTAATAGATCGCAACCCTCTTTCTCTCCCCTTTTTTGTAAAACAAGCTTGTAGTCTCTCTCTATGTACCATCTCCAAACCTTTGTGTGTAGATCTGACTCTGTGTCCTAGTGGGTTTTTTGGACTATCGTTATCTATGAAAAGGAACCCAGTTTCTCGTGAAGTGCATGTGAAGTTGGTGGCTGAAACTTGGAGGGAGAGAGAGTCTGAGATCTAAGCTGGTGGTATTAATGATCAAAGCGGGTCATTTTTGCTTTTTGGGAGTATTCAGGTGAATGCAGTGTTTTACCTATATATTTTGCTTTGGCTACTCCAACTTCTCTCTCTGTAGGAACTAGGAACCCCTTTTCGTGATTCAACGCCAGTCCTTTAATTGTTGAGCTTCTCTGCTTCATCTTAATCTTTGCTTCATTATAAAAGATTGAAGCTTTGCTTCTTGGTTGGGTTTCTGCTTCTTGGTTTGCATGATTGGCATGCTTGGAGCTATGTAACTTAGGTTTGCAGTCTTTTCCACTGAGGCAGAAGATGTTAGTTGGAGGAGCTTATATGGAGAAATAGTCAGTCTCGGGCTTCAACAAAAGGCTTGAAACTTTGAATTTGGTTTCAAGGGTTTGGGGTAGCAATTCTTTTCTGTACGTGGTGCTCTGTATATATGCCTTTAAAGATGAATGACGACTATTTTGATCAATTTTCCGTCATTGGAGGGAATTTTGGGGTTTTATGTTGTTATCACTTATCACTGAGACAGGCTTTTATGTTTTCCTTTTCATGGACCATCTTTAATTACTGAAATTTTGCCTTCTTCTGTGGTTCTTATCAATAATTAGCTCTATATGACCAGGTGCTTTTCCTAAGGCAACAAGTCTGAAGATTTGGGAAAGTCAGAAGGTTCCAAAAAATGAAATTTAAATTGATTGTTTTTGTTAATACACCAAATATTCGACTATATACGTACTTATGATTTTATCATGACCAAGGCTATTCGTAATAGAATCCTCAAGGATGCAAATGGTGACATCAGTGAGCATCTGCGCAACCATATTCATTTAACCAATTGTATTCACTTGAAAAACCATATGCATAAGCAAAGCCCAATTCTCGCAGACAGGTCGCTAATGAGGGAGCTCATTGCCCTACAAAGGTCTCGTTCATTGAGGGACCCTTCTGCCAGCCCCCCTTCATGGCACTCACCTTCAGTCATTGATTTGCTTACTAAGAAAGGTGATCAAGATGCCACAGTTCAGGGGGGTCAGAAGTCGGTGGGCATGGAACGTCGAAGGGAAGGTAGGAGATTGTCAATCAGCTCACCTCATTTATCAAGCTTAGCACCATCAAAGGTTGTTCCTGGTGACATTGCTGGGGGAAATGACTGGGTGGTTGCTGTTAGTGATCGCAGCAGCAAGAGTAGAAATAGAGAGGGTAGGAGGATAAGGAGAGAAGAACTTAGCCATAAGACTAATGGGGCTGATGAGGACCCTTTACAAGTTCATGATGACAAGGGTTTGATGCATGATGTTGTTTCTCGGAAATCAGAGTCTATAGACAGAAGAAGCAAACAACGCGGAAAGCATAGTCATGATTTTCATATTAAGACTCTCTCTGATCAACTCAAGGAGGTTCCATTGGACAGTGACGTAGCATCTTCCAACATCCACCATCATAAGAGGCATCATCAGCTGGAAAGAGCTAGTAATGAACCTGGTACCAGCATTCGTGGGTATAATGGGCATAAAAGGGGAAGAAGGCGCAAGTTCCGAAGTGCCAGAAGAACCCAAGCTGCCGCAGATATAAAGGATATTGGTCATCATAGTGAGATGTCTGTTGCTTCCAATTCTTTTGCTCAAGGTTCAGTACACCCAAGATATTACATTGAAGAGGAAGAAGTTAACCATGGGGCGCAAAATGTGGGGCGTGCTCCTAGGAATGGATGTGGAATTCCATGGAATTGGTCCAGAATTCACCACAGGGGGAGAACATTCCTTGACAAGGCTGGAAGGAGTTTCTCTTGTGGTCTGTCAGACTCGAGGTTAAGGAAAGCCAGCACAGCTTCACATGGGAGAGAGATCCCTGATATGCCTGTAGAATCAGATTTTTCAAGTTCGTCTGCCAAATCTGATGTAGAGGCACTGCCCCTTTTAGTTGAGGCATCGGGATCCCATGAAAGCACTGACAATGCTGGTTGGGTGCAAGATTATTCTGGAGAGCTTGGTATATATGCTAATGATTTACTGAAAAATGGCAACGATACTGACCTTGCTTCTGAAGCTAGATCAGGTCATCAGCACAAGTTAAGGAACAACAATGGTAGGCACCAAAATTTTACACAAAAATACATGCCAATCAATTTCCAAGATGTAGTAGGACAGAATTTGGTGGCGCAAGCTCTGTTTAATGCTGTGATGAAAAAGAAGGTTGGACTGCTATATGTGTTTTATGGACCTCATGGTACAGGGAAAACCTCGTGTGCTCGTGTTTTTGCCAGAGCCTTGAATTGTCAGTCTTTGGAACATTCCAAGCCTTGTAGCTTTTGCAGTTCTTGTATTGCACATGATATGGGAAAGAGTCGAAACATAAGGGAAATTGGTCCGGTCAGTAATTTTGACTTTGATAGTGTGATGGATCTATTTGACAATCTGATTACTTCCCAGCTGTCGCCACTATACAGAGTCTTTATCTTTGATGATTGTGATACTCTATCTCCTGATTGCTGGGGTGCAATATTGAAGGTCATTGATCGGGCACCTCGGCGTGTAGTTTTTATCCTTGTCTGCTCAAGCCTTGACGTGTTGCCACACATAATTATATCTAGATGCCAGAAATTCTTTTTCCCAAAGTTGAAAGATGTGGATATTATTCGTACTTTGCAGTGGATTGCATCCAAAGAGGATATAGACATTGATAATGATGCCCTAAAACTTATTGCATCACGGTCAGATGGATCGTTGAGGGATGCTGAGATGACTCTTGAACAACTGAGTTTGCTTGGCCAAAAGATATCTGTTTCTCTGGTTCAGGAACTGGTGAGTTTTTGTTCTTTTTACAGGATTAAAAACCAGAAAGTTTGATGCTATGATACTTGCATAAAGGTTACTGGATCTTGATCAATGGCATTCTTATCTTATATCTTCTAGTATTGTATTCTACATTAGTACATTCTATCACTCTGAGCTGCGATGTTCTCTTAAATTTTGATGTGTCTAGATTCTTGAAGTTCCAGAATTTAGGTACTTTCTAGGACAATGTATGTTGACTTCAATTTTCATGGTGCCTTTGATTGGTATATGTTGTTAAGGGTCGTGAAATGGTCCCTAGTAGCATGCCACTCAATCTCAGTTTGTTATCATCACACATTTATTATCGAGCACCTAATCATTAGACACGGCTTTTTCCACCCATTTCTTCTCTACTGCTTGAGATAGTCCTTGAATTATTGTCTTTATTTTTCTTTCTAGACAATTAGATGATTCTTCCATACAGCTAGTCGGTAGATGATTCTTCCATACAGCTAGTCGGTATTCTTGTCGGAAAGTTGTTGCAAAAAGATACGTGTCAATGTTTCTTCTTGAGGGGATATAACAAACTTAATCTTTACAGTGACATATAGCATCTGGGATTTCTTTTTGGATCTCAGTTGGCATAAAATATTCATTTATCTAATATTCAATATTGTTTTTAAAATTGGCATAGGACTCTTGACTCCACCACTTTGCTTATATTCAATAATGCTTAAATCACTTTGTTGATCATATTTGGAGTTAATACAAGTGCTGCACAATTTATACATTATTACAATTTTATTATTATCCTTAATTTCTTGCTTCTACAGCAACTTGTGCTTTTGAGGCACTTACTATAAGCACTTCTAAAAGTTATTTTTCCTTTTCTTACCTGGTCATCATCTTCAATGTTTTTACCTTGATAGTTGTTAGATTTATGCTCTATTACACATGCCTTCTTTTGGCTATGATATTTTCTCCAGTGGTAGTGAAATATAATAATTTTGATTCATGAAGCAAACCAAGTTGTTGTTTACTTTAATTACTCTTCCATTAAAGCTTGACGAAAAGATAGAGAGCATTACTTTGGTTGACTCAAAAACATTTCCTGCTAACCATTTACTGCAAAATATGCAAATCCTTTCTGCAGGTTGGGCTTATCTCTGATGAAAAGCTGGTAGATCTTCTTGATTTAGCATTATCTGCAGACACAGTAAACACTGTGAAGAATTTGAGAGAGATAATGGAAATAGGTGTAGAGCCACTAGCTTTGATGTCACAGCTGGCTACAATTATCACTGATATCTTGGCTGGTAGTTATGATTTTACAAAAGAAAGACATAGAAGGAAGTTTTTTCGTCGACAACCATGTGAGTTTTTAAAATTTTCTGTTGCTTTCGTATCCAGTATGCTGGTGGCCCATCGCTGCCTAATTAATTTGTAAAAATTTCTACGTCCTTTTTATATTTGTATTACTTGGAATTGCTTCTTACTCTTCCCTCATTGGAATGGTATACCTTGATAACCCCAGATGAATAGTGCATATAATAATTCATCCATACCCAGCATTAAGTGTTGCATGCACACACACACACGTTTGGAAAAAACAAGTAAAACAGTATTAGCTTCCATGAATACATAGTTATGCAGAACTGACAAATTTATTTTGTTTTAGTGAGCAAAGAAGACATGGAAAAACTGCGTCAAGCACTGAAAACACTTTCTGAGGCTCAAAAACAACTTAGGATGTCAAATGACAAATTAACTTGGCTGACTGCTGCATTGCTTCAACTTGCTCCTGACCAGCAATATCTACTACCTAGTTCTTCCACAGAAACCAGTTTTAACCACAGCCCTTTGGTCCTGAATAATGCTTTTGAAAGAGGTGTCAAGGAAGGTGGCCGACACACTGAGACAGTGATTAATGAGAGAAGCTTGTCAACAAATGTGAAATTGGAAAATCTTCGTACGGGAACTCCTAACGAAATATGCAACCATGGTACAAGAAACCTTATCAGCATGGATAGAAAAACAAATGATGGAGATGGTATAACTCATCAGTGGACATCTCCCCTGCTCTCTGATGTTCTACAGATGAGTGGTAGGCAAAGTTCAGGTAAAAGCCGTAAAGGATGTGAAGAAATTTGGATGGAGGTGCTGGAGAATATAAAAATTAACAGCATAAGAGCGTTCTTGCATCAAGAAGGAAAGCTTATTTTTGTTAGTTATGGTGCAGGTATATTCCTATGCATATCGTAGCAACATAATAATGGCCTTGTTCATTAAAATACATCCTATTTTTGGTTTCTTATCATTGTCAGGTTGTTATTTCTTCTGTGATAATTGTTGGCAATGCCAATATATATTGGTCAATGTAGCTTCTGGTATTGGAAGCATCTGGAGTTATTCTATATTTACCAATGTTCTTATAGTTATGGCATCCTCTGATTGCTTGTTAAAGCTTGACGTGACATTCATATGTAGATATATGTTTATGAATTCCTGATCTCAGGTACTCTACATAAGCCAGAATTTTACTTTATCACGTTACTTTTGACATTCTTTGGCTCTCATAGCAAAATTTTGCATCACGTTGTTAATGATATGTGGCAGTCTCTTTAATGGGACTAATCACACTTCCTAAACTTGAATCTTCAATTTAATTGTTACTTTGCAGCTCCAACGGTGCAGTTAACGTTCAGCTCAAACTTTACCAAATCAAAAGCTGAGCAGTTTAAAGAACAGATTTTGCAAGCGTTTGAATCTGTTCTGGGGTCGCCAGTGACAATTGAAATTAGATGTAATGCGAATAAAGACAGAAGTGCAGGGATTCGTGTGCCTCTAGTTTTACCTGCTTCTAAGCATGCCTCATCTCAGTTAGCTTTGGAGCCTGAGCCCAAATATGGAAAAAGAGAACCCGGGGCAGGAAAATCTCTTGAAATAGGGAGCAGTGAAATTGTTGAAGTTTCTCCCAAAGGCAATGAATATGTTGATAACAATGCAGAAGGCGTTAAACAAGGTGTACAGCGACCAAGGGTGTTGCATAAAAAATCTGCCACAGGTTCAGAAAGAAGGAAACTTGGAGAACATGCAAGAGACAATAGTAAGAGCCTTGTGAGAAGCAAGGTTTCCCTAGCACGTGTAATCCAGCAGGCAGAAGGATGCACACAGGAAATACCATGGTCAAAACGCAAAGCAGTTTCAATAGCTGAAAAGCTTGAACAAGAAAATCTGTAAGTTTTGCTGTGGAACTAGACCCGTCATCTTTACTTTTTAATCTTGATTAGTGTTGTATGGATTGCCAAGTAAAGGCAGTAGAATGATAGTTGTTTAGTAATTGAAATATGCTACATATAGATTTTATTTGGTGGAATTATTCTACCCTGCATGTCTTGAACCATGAGCGTCCTTCCTTCCTCACCCTCTTCCTTCTGAGCTAAAAATCATTTAGATATCAAGTTTATAATTTTTACAATATGAAAAAACTTATTAGGGGTCTTGGTTTGCCGGTTGAAAAAATTGATTGTTACAAATTGGGATATATGTTGTTTTGGGGACATGATGTAGAACTACAAGAATGCAAATTTTGTGGTCAATCTAAGTTCAAACCTAGAAAGCGTATTATGAAACAAAAATTAATACCTTAGAAGTAGATGTATTATTTCCCGCTAACTCCGAGATTTCAAAGACTACATATGCCTTTGATGTTACTGCATCGCACATGAGATGACATAATGAACATGAACAGAAAGATAGAATAATGAGCCATCCATCGGATACGGTCGCATGGAAATATTTCATAAATAACTTATATCCTTAAGGTAAGTATTAAACACTATGTAAAATGTATCTGCATGAAGCTCATGGTACGAATATATGCATATTTCTATTACTCACGAAATTAGTTTGCTTTGTGAATTAAAGCAATTGCTTTGTATTTTGAAGGAATTAGAAAACAATCGATGCTCTCTTTCATTACTGTTATGAAATATTTAGTAAATACTTATGCTAGAATCATAACAGTATGTTACAATTAATGTAGTGAACTTATTCGATATTTAAATGTTGAAACTAAGATTATTATTGAGATTCTTGTGAAGCAGTAGGCTACATTTTTCTTTATTCTTTACTAAGAGTTACATTATTTGACAAACTCAATACTGAAATAAGAAAGTTCATATGTTAATGGCTCCCATTGGTAATATGCAATGCAGATACGACTATTAGTGAACATCCGTCTTAAGAGATAACAGTGAATACTTTCGCTTTGTGATTCAATTGGTTCTAGGATTTATTAGTTGTCTTTTATGATGGATTCTACTGATGTATGCTTTTACCCTTGATTATCTTCATAGCTTTAAATTGGTTCTAATATCCAGTAATTTTGCAGTAGACTAGAACCCAGATCAAGAAGCTTGCTATGCTGGAAAGCATCGAGAGCGACCCATCGGAAGGTAATACTTCATATACTTTTAGAGCTAGGAGGACTGTTGGCTTTACTGATGGTTTATGCTTTTTATAATATAAGAAATTTTCATCGTAAAATTTCCTTCCTGTTTGTTAATGAGCAATCTAATCAGTCGAACCAAATATTAACGTGCAATATGACACTTGGTATGATGCGTGTTGATGCTGTTGTGATTGTACAACTGCAATGCTCACTTGAACAAAGGTCCACAGATCAACGTCTGCCATTCTGTGACAAATGTATTCAAATATGAGTAATACAATTGAACTGACCACAACATTGTGGGCTGTTCACATTTTCCAGTAACATGGATTTACTGGTGTATGATTTACTATCTGGATATATGATTTCTTTTTCCTCAGATCTCGCGTCTCTGCGGGACTCTCAGTGGGTGTTTTAGTTGTTTTGTATATGATTTCTTCTTGATGATAAATCACTTTTTTTTTTCAGCTTTCTCGTTTGAAAGTCAGGACAAGGAAATCCC
Organism: Erythroxylum orinocense; assembly: GCA_025531955.1. Classification (NCBI taxonomy): domain Eukaryota; kingdom Viridiplantae; phylum Streptophyta; class Magnoliopsida; order Malpighiales; family Erythroxylaceae; genus Erythroxylum; species Erythroxylum orinocense. The sequence goes on from JANZLX010000002.1 coordinate 33,863,357, forward strand.
AGTCGTTGCTGAACTTCGTTTCTTGTGGAAAATGTTTCTCATCCAACTCGCCTAAGTAGAACGAGACAAACTTTTAGCGGTTTAGCAAGAGTACAGACTACAGAATGCAGATTGATCCATATTTTACTTTGTAATTAGTCATCTTCTTGCCATTTACTAGGTGAAATTCCAAGAACTCATTCCTTCGAATAAAATGTATGAGTTATTTCTGGCAAGACCATAGAAAGAATTAGATAAGAGTAGATTTCTCTTACCTCTTTCACTGAGTTAACATATTTTCTTTTGAGTATTCCTGTTATTAGACGTCTCCTCTGTTGTTAAGATGGTCTTTAAAATATTAGTACTGAACATACTCTGTATGAAAGCCTCGACTTGGGGTTTCATGACAATCTAGAAAGTTGTTGAGGCAACTTTCCAGGAAACATGACTTCCAGACTCCAGGGACTTGGTTGAGCCTCATTTTTGAACTTGTCTACTAATGCAATGAAAGCTCAGAACTTGGCAAGTCGTCTTTAATAATTCTTCACAATTATGAAATGGCCCCAACAGAAGTTGGATGGGGTATGAGTATTAGTTGCTTCAACTGACAACTATTCAAAAAGACTTACTAGTCAAGCCTTTGCTTTGATTTGGACGTACAAAACAAGGCAAAAGTTGTTATGACACAGGAGAGTCAATGACAAGACCAGCAGACCCCGGGCCTAAACTTCAAGACACGTTACCTTTGAGGACGAACGCAGTGTCGAAAGTCCAAAGAACGTAGGACCAGAACGTACCAAGGCCGAAATGCTTGCAAAGACCATGAAGGAGGACTAAGGATTCCAAGGGGTTGTGAGTCCAGGTCTTCCATCAATTTGATCAGGTTGATGATCTAGTTTCTAAATTGTAAGTTAATTCCTCCTCTTGATATTATTAAAAGGACCCTTCTGTTAAATCTAAAATGGTTGCAGGATTCCAGAATCATAAAGTCTGAGCATCTGGAATTGAAATTCCAGAACTAATTGATGACATTGATATGAAATTCCAAGAGCAATATGAAATGAATCTACAAAATTTCTACAAGGACATGACAAAGTCAAATTTGAGATGGCAGATAAGTCTTTAATTAAGCCAATATCATGACTTGGTTGTTCATTACTCCATGGGTAAGCACTAAGCTTACTTCACATTTTAGTAAAATTCTATGGTCGCTCTCTTTGAATATTGGTAAGTGATAAGATCAGCAGCAGCCACAAGAAATATTTGTATACTCACCAACCTCTTTTGCGTGTTTTCTTTCCTTTCGTCCTCTGGATTTGGAAGAAGAAATACAATGGGGCAATACCGCAATCGTCACGGACAGATCAGACTTAAAGATGAATATGCCTTTTGCTAATAAATAAAGAAAATAAAGCTTCTTTTTTCTGTTCCCCTGGATCGCTTGAAAGAGACAAACTTAGTACACAAGGCTTCTTATTTTGTGAGGTTGGGGTGAGAGTCATCAATTATACACAATCATCCTTTTGTATTTTATAAAGAGATTGTTTTTATAATTCAAACTGTCGGCTTTTGGGTCACAAAGGAGTAACCTTACCAGTTATTTAAAGGAACGCTCTCTTTTCGTAAATTGCTTATTTTTAAAAATTTTAAAATATATTATAAAATTATAAATACTAAAAAAGAATTATTACATTAACTAGGACAAATTTTGTATAATTATTTTGACCTAATTTTAATAGTGAATTATGTTAGAATAATTCAAAATAAAATTTTTAAAAGTTCTTTTTTAGTATCTTGAATATTAACAAGTAATTTTAAATAATAAAATATTTTAGAATAAATAAAATAAAAAAAAGATCAATTTTTTGTGTTAGAAAATTGGGGCAAGATTCGATCCTACACACAGCCGAATAATTACGAAATTTTTTATCTTGATTTTTTTAAGACTAAGAGCACATTAAATTCTGTAAAATGATTAACAAAAATATCATAATAAAGCAAGAATCATGATTCATATTGTATTCTAAAGCTTGATCCTTTTCTTGTTTGCCCTCTAATAGTATTTTTATAATAAGTTAAGAAAACTCTATAACTATTATAAATAGGGTTAAGCAATGAATGCCGACTCCCTTAGAACTTAAACATATTTATAATATGTTCTGAATATTTTAGTAATTTAATTGAAATTAAATTCTAATTTTAATTAAGTTTTAATTAGAATTACAAATAATTCTAATTAAATATTGATTACGTTTAGATAAGATCTAATATCTCATATTGATCCCTATTTATTAAATATTTCATATTTAATAATAAGTTTTTCAAACTTTACAATCAAATCCAATTTGATTAAAATATCTTTTCTCTCTTCAATCTATTCTTTGTATTTGACTTATTAGGTTCTCAAATATGTTGACAATGAATATAAATTATAATCCTAAATTATATTGAGGATTAGATAAATTAAATTTTTTTAATTTATCTTTAATTCTCAAATTAAATAATTTATATCCATAAATCAAGATTAGCATCTAGCAACACATCATAACCACCCAAAATATTTAAAAATTTCAAAGTAGTTTTGACTAACTTTTCTATATTTTATTTTTTTGTATGATTTAATCATTTCATCGTATAATGTTTCGATTAGACATACAATACGAAATTAATGTATATTCTATTTTAAGTTCAATCATAGTAGTTCTCCAGCATTAGCTATTGATTCAATTAATGATATTTGTGAATCATTTACAAAATGTCATTCTGCCTTGGTTAAAGATTTTTCAAATAAATACTTATCGAGAATAATGAAACATTTTTCCTAATTACTTTAGGAATGGTTAACTATCTCTATACAACTCATGTTGCTTTCAATAACTACCAATTGAAGTATCCTTGACTAAATCAAGTCATAAATAGTATCAAAATATAATAACCTTTGTACAAAATAACTTTGAAAATCTCAAGTCAAATGATCACTTATACAATTTTTACAATAAAAATATTTGTAGGCATACCAGTTGGTCGGGTCGGCCATACGAGGCCCGGCCTAAGAAGGCCCACCTTTAAGCCCAGGCACAAACGGCCCGATAGTGGGAGGTTGATTCCCATGCAAACACGATGATTCACGTAGAGATTTAAACCTAATGGCAACCTACCGCATATATAAGGTACTGTTTAACCATGATAG
>JANZLX010000002.1:33883387-33910885 GCA_025531955.1 Erythroxylum orinocense
GTTTTCTTTTACATTAAACTCACCCGAAGCTCTCCCCCCCCCCTCCCCTCCCCAACCTATGTCTTCTTCTTCTTGTTGTGTCCCTCTCATGCGATTTTCTTCTCTCCGACGTTGTCTCCTCTTCCAAAGACAATCCAACGTAACCATCCTCCTGCCACCGTCTTTTTGGTATGCTTCATATTGTTGCTCCTTAGTAGAAATTTGTAGCACCAGTGCAATATTCGCCAATGCTGTGGATATCGTACTATACAACGATCTTGTCCAGATGTTTCCTCTCGTCGAGTCCCTCTTTGTACGTTATCTTCTATCTTTCGCTCTTGTATTATATTATATGCTTGCTTACACCCTTCCTCTTCTCTTAGAAGAAGGATCGCTAGCTTAATAACAACTCCTTCATGAGGAGAGTTCCCATGATCTACACCAGGACTCCTTCTAGAGATTCCTTGTCCCGAAAAGTACTTTCACTACGTTCTCTGTCTCTTCTTGGCTTGATTCTTGATTATGTTTTTTTTTCTTAATATGTAGAAGGCTATAAACATGTTTGGTCACAAGTTTTGAAGTTCATCTATATGGGATTTTCAAATTGTTAAGACTTGCCCATCAAATATTTAACAAATATGTTGGATGCAAAGGAATGTGGTTTTGTGTAACTATTTTAATTAATGTGACTGCTAAAAATCTCACTGATTTTTATTGGAATCTTAGTATTTTTGATCACATATTTTCCCAATACCTATTGAGCTATTGCTACTAGGCCTATTTTATGTGCATTCATTCTACTATAGTCCCTCCTAGAGTAAAGAATATTATCAGGTTGCCGGTAGTTTTAGTTGCCCCAGGTGGAGTGTCCTGGATGAGAGATTGAAAATCAGTGAACACTCAACTCCAACATTAGTTGGCACCTTGCTGCACCAAGTTTTTCAAGTTTTGAGGATTTAAAGACTTTTTTTGTTCTAATATCAAAATTCTTTATGTGGAACATTGTTGTCACTCACAAGAATTGTGTATCTGAATGATATTTTGAACCTTTTTCACTTCTAGGCGGGCCTTATGAGGAAGAATCCTACAATAGACTTCTTGGAGAAATATGCCAGAATAGTTCTCCAGAAAAATATTAACAGTTTATATGCATGTGGAGGTAATTATAAGTAAATCTAAGTTATGATTATAGTTTTGCCCTTTACTTCATCAATCCTTTACACTTATCAAAGAAAACACTCTCGTTATGTTTCATATTAGTTTTAAGTTGTTACTTTTCAATATGTGCAATTTTTAGTCCATGAAAAAGATTTACTAAAGATCTTATTTGAAGCTATTAGACTAGAATCTTCGGTTCAAAGAAGTTGAGGCGCCCTGGTGTCTCATCAGTGCTCTTATGAATTTTCACTCTTGTTTTATTAGACATTGATTCTCAGAGAACGTAGATCATTGTAAGCATTGAGATACACATGTGGTTGAAAGGCGTGAGGAGTCAAATGTATTAACCATTAGGAACCATGGAAAGAACTCTAGCAGTGAGTTCATATTGTGATTTAGTTGTGTTGTATTTTTCAATTGAAACATATATGGTAGAAATTGGTAGGGATGCTGATGCATCTCTTTCTATGCTTAGATAATACTTTGAAAGTTAATCTATGAAAAAACTAAAAGCAAGTAGAAGTTCTTAGAATGGTTGGTTCAGATTGATTGTAATGATATATGTTGTGGCTTGAAATCAGTAGGATGTGGGAGTGGGTTGTTCGTGTTCATGAAGGTGGATTTTAAAAAATAGTTTTTAGTTATTTACGGACGAAAAAAGAAGTTCGTCGGTAAATTTTAAAAAATAGTTTTCAGTTATTTACCGATGGAAAAAGAAGTCCGTCGGTGAATTTTCTGTCTGTTAATTTATTGACTGAAAAATTCACTGACCGAACACAACAGAGAATAACCGTCGGTATATTCACCAACGGTACAAAATTTTCATCGGTAAATTTACTGACGCCTTTTTCTTTGACGCCTTTTTTCGTCAATAAATTTCGTCGTTAAATATCCTTTCCGACGAAATAATTAGACTTCCAACATAATAGTTAGCATATTTGATTCGTTTTGAATTGAAGGTAGAGGATTCAAACAACACATTATAGGGCCTTGCCATTTTTTGCATTTAATATATTTATTTAATTTCCAAAAAAAGATTTACAAGAACTATCATTTCATGACAGAAAATGTCAGACTTTGTTCATGTTGATTCCGAATCAAATAGTGGTCACAGTAATGAAAACATTGTATGCTTGATAGGAAGCTTATTAGACATATCAGGGATAGTTAAAAACTTATATCCATGATCTTTTAGTATAATGAGATATGCTAGAGATCAAGTACTAACTACCCACTACTCCACCTAGTCCACGGTGAAGGTTTCAACACCCATCTTAATGGATAGTGGCAAAGGGTGCTTAACTATATTAACCTTAAGAGCACTTTGTATTCTCAGATTAAGACTATAGTATCAAACTATCAGGAAGAAATGAAGTCTTCGAATTAACAATATCAAGAAGATACTACTATAAGTATAAACAAAAGCTGACACATCTTGAATTCATTGTTTTCATAATCTCAAACATTTGTCGACACAGAGCAACCAAACTGCCTTTGTTTCCTGACAAGAAAATTTTATGTTGTGCCAATTCTCTGATCAAGAATGTACTGTAGATTCTTTGCATTCCTTGAAACAAAGTACTGCTTTCGTCACTCAGACCAAAGTGTATGAACCTTGTCATAGGGGCCCTGACAATTTTACCACAGCTCGGACCAATCCCATCTTTTGTTTTGGGCCAATCCAACTTTGTAAATCCATGAGCTCTACCATATCTTGCAAGTCTTATATCTTGTTATTACCATTTCCTTGGTCCCTTTATCTTGTTCTTCATGCACTGTGCTGGTCTTTGACTTTAAGCGCAAAAGGTCATGCAATCTAGACATAAAAACTAAAGCAACAGAAAAAAGAAGGGAGTGATGTGATTTTGCAAACAAAAGAAAGTGACTGAAAATTTTATTCCTCAAATCACTGAATCCAAGAGAATAGCTACCGCCATTAATCATCCAAAATCTGAGGTAAGAAGAACTGACAGTCCGGTACAGGAGTGCAAGTACACAGTCAATGTCTAGAGACAAGTGGAGTTGCCAATGGCGGTAGGTTACTACTTCTCCTAGAGGATCCAAAGGGATCCTTAGGCCTGTTTTGAATCCGAGTAGAAGCCATAAAGTGAGAATAAAGCTAGGCAAAGTGGTCACAAGACTCAAGCGGGCCTTTCTTTTGAAAAGAAATACTGGAACAAAACAAGTTGGAAGCTCACGTCCCTATTTATCCGCCCAACTGTGCCCGAACTGCTACCCCATTACCACACTTGATCTCCATATTATCTTTTCCTTTTTCCTCAAACTCTGTTACAATTTCTGATCAAAACAGGAGACCTAGAGAATTCCACTATTGGTTGCCGATAGAAAGATGAAGTGGGGCAGAAAGAAACCTACTTCACCTTCTTCTTTCTCTCGGCCTTCTTTAATGTCTCATGTACTTCCCTCTTCCTGGCTGACAAAATTCAAGCAAATGAGCGTGAACCCAGAAGAGAGACGTGGGAAAGCAAAGAGAAAAGGCAAGTGGAAACATGGAACTATCAACTCGCCACAATTGGTTGATGGAAGAGGAGGTGGCAGATTCTATAGAGGTGAAGGTGATGATTTTTGGAGATTGTCTTTTGGAGATGATGGTTTTGATGGCAAAAGGAGTAGGGGCATCTTAACTTCGGTTGTATATGATTCAGAAGATGAGCCAGGTTTTGCCCCATCAAGTTACCAGACCTGTAGATCAAATGCTCCAAGGGCAACAAGTGAAGACAATGATGAGTTCGTCCACTCTGCTTCTGGTTTAAGAAAGAGGAGAAATTTGACAGGAAAAGATGAGATTTTTCCAGAAATGAATACAGATATAAGAGGAAAGGTGGCAGAAATTAGAACGCCAAGACTGAGACTTGAAGAAGATAAGATATTTGGGAAAGCAAGCCAAAAGTTTTATGAAGAGAAGGCAAAGGAATTCAATGTAGAAGACGCGCCATATCATGAAGCAGAATCCGTAGCCAGGAGATCAGTACCAAACACTGGTTATGAAGCTGGTATGAGCAAAACAAGAGAGACTCTGGAGAAGAGGGATTGCGAGTTTCCAGGTTATTCCTATTCAAGGGAAATTTGCTACCTCTCTCCAGCGAACTCAAAAGAATCATACCCGAGAGAGACTGATGCAGACTCTAAATTTGCTGATGCAAAAGAATGTGAAGATCTTTCTTCGGAAAACTTGAATTGTGAGTGGCAAAACCTGAAAGCGATGAAGATAGAGGAATTGAAGTCAAGGGGTGAGAAGCAGAGAAAATCTATGTACATAAGCAGGGAATTACAGAGCAAAAGGCCAAAGGACAGCAGCACAGTCAGAATTCACTCCCCAAGAAGAGCAGAAATCTGCAAAGTGAAAGCTATTGAAGACATGAGAAAAGCCAAGTTTAGAACAAGGAAGAAGAAGAAAACAAAAAAACAAAAAGCATCAGCGATGGGGTTGGAGAGTTTTGCAGTAGTAACATTTTCAAAGGATCCACAAAATGACTTCAGAGAATCAATGATGGAGATGATTCAAGAGAAGGGAATTAACAGGCCCGAAGAGCTTGAAGAGCTTTTAGCCTGCTATCTGACACTGAACACCGACGAGTATCACAGTCTCATCATCCAAGTCTTCAGGCAGGTATGGTTTGAAATGAAACAGGCTTGTTATGATTATGATTCTGAATCGGAGAGTGAACAACTCTTGCCGTGATCCTGATCATGCCAAAACAAAATTGTAATTACATTGTAAATAAGCTATAACGTTAGTATACTAGCATTACAGTTTAAATCCTCATCGTACTTGGTCTCTTTAAATCTATGGCTGTGACTCTGAGTTATGATTATAAACAACTTCAATATCCATTTCAGGCGACAGTCGCAGGCATGTAAGATTGGTATTACCAGATGGACCAAACAAAATTTGTTAACAAGAGCTGTTTTAACATGTGCTTCCTGGTACGCTGTGCCTTCTCACCCAGAGATTATGGAATCTCTTAAAGCCTTCCAACTTATTAAAAGATTTAACCGGTTTGATCGGTTCGATTATAAAATTTTTGAACCGTTTTTTTAATTCGGTTTTCAACTTTTCAGTTCGATTTATTTTAATATTTATAAATTAATAAATTTTTATAAACAAAAATAAATCAATCTTTTCTGATCTAGTTTTTTAAACTTTAGAGTATACTTGGGAGTTTAGGAAGGAATAGAATGGAATGACAATTGATGAAATGGAATGAAATGAAATGGGTCATTCGGCCCACTCCATTGTTTGGAAGTTTAAATAAAATAAGAGAAGATTTGGAAAGCAAGCTATGTCATTCCATCCTTGACATCCCAATTTAAAAGGCCACAAAATATTAGATTTTGGATGGTAAAGGATGGCTTCCAAAGCCATCAATTGTCGGAAGCCATCAATTGTCATTCCATATGCTTCAAAATAGACTTCCAAGCAAGGGACCAAATCTTCTGTACCCACTATCCAAGACCAACTGTGCCACTCAAGCATGACCATAGATTTTAGTGGGACCCAGCAAAATTGGTGGCTGTGCTTGAGTGACACAGGATTGGTCTTGGTAGTAAGTACAGAAGATTTCACTCCCTCAAACAATAGCCTGAGTCATTTAGTCATTTCATTTCATTTCCTTCCATCCCTCCACCCACATCCAAACATACTCTTAAACTTCTAATCTTACCGATTTAACTTCTAATCCAGTTTTTAAAACATTAGCCTTTAAAGACGAAAGATTGGAGTATATGAAAGCTGACATCGTTTTAGATGGTTAGTCTAATTTCCATAGAAGCCTACAAACAACTTGTGAAGTCACAAGACTTCGTCGGCGGTGACAGAGAATAGATAAAATGTTGTTGGTACGTGATTTCTCCTCCATTCATTTGCAAGGGACAATTCAGTCTCAACTGGAGTATGGTGAGTCCAACTTTGGAAATGTTTGAGTTCCACCTCCTTTCATGACTCTTGACCAATATTATTCCAGGCTTTGTGTCCAGAGACTTGGACCAGGTGACGTTTCCACGACCCATGTGCTCGTGTTTCAAACCGAATTAGTAAAACAACTGTCTTCCACTTCTCATCGTCAATCTTGTTATAGAAACAGCAAGAACTTTCTAAACTTGGAATGACGAGATCGCATGTAGTGAACGCTACCAACCAAGACCACTCTGAGGAAAGACTCGGTACATGATGAAACAATAGTACACCATGAATGTCATAATTATTGCTCTATATCATGGTATCACCTGTCTGAATAGTTGTTTGATAACTATATCTCACCAAGCATTCATTGTCGGAGAACAACATTATGAGCAATTATTTCCAGTTCGTTCACAATCACACTCATCCTATTCCCTCCCCCTTGTATTATACTATCCCTTTCTGGCTATTTGCCAGTAATTTTCTGAGAAGAATATCTGGTCTGGATTTGGAGAAGATTGAAAAGTTCGCTTCAGTTACTTGAAGAATGGCTCAATCTGAAATGCAGCCAATTCAAGGCATATGATACTAAATTCCAGTAAAAGAAAAGGCTTATAGAGGGAGATTTTGTTAAAGAAATTGGACCAGATATCCCAAGATTATGTGTCAAAACCAGCTTCTCCTTACAAGTGTCTAACTCATGTTTTCCTCAATTAGTAGCTTAAGTTAGACAGTAAACGAGGATGATTTGTCTCAGGAATTTTGCACCAACCAATCTAAAGGATAACTCACCTGAAATTACAAGAATCGTACATTGTTGAGTAAACGAGACAACATCTAGGATGTCTGTACATATTATTATGATAAAAGCCAGCACACCTACCTTTACTACATCTGAGGTTCTAAGGCATCAAAACTGGAAAAAACAGTTAACCAATATCAAGTTCTCCCTGCAGGAGTAAGATGCCCCATCTGTTCTGCAATATTATTTACACTCCTCAAACTCCACCAAAACCTCCCATGATCACCAGCTTTGGTTTCATTTTTTCTAATGTCAGTGTCCTTTTTTTCTGATTGAACATCGTGAGTGTCAGTCGAACCGGGATTCTCAGTCAAAAACTGTTCCCAGAATACGTCATTGACGCCAATAACTGCAGCAGGAGCAGTTCCAGCTGCTTGGTCTTTTTCAGGAAAAGGCTCTTGAGCAACAGCTACACCAGGATCAGAGTTCATGTCAATAACAGGAGATCTTGGTCGAATATCAATGTTAAGATGTACGCAAGAAACATCTGGGCTTTCTGCACAACTTGTAGATTCGTCTAATTCTCCAGTGGAATGGCTTTGATGGTGGGTCTCACCAGCATTATGAGCAATATTCTCCCAGAATGTAAGGGACGACTCCAATTGTTCAAACAGTTCCATGTTTAATGGCACAGCAAAGTTGCTCACCACATTTTCTCTACCTGGAACTTGGGATGTCACCATCATAGTATCCTCCATGCTGGCCTCATCACAGAAATAACCAATTCTGGGTAGCCTTCTCTTTCTATCATGACCTTCAAGCTGCTGCTTGAGATTTAAAGAAAGCCCTGGCTTTTGTAAGGCTCGTGCTACAAAAGACAGCATATGTTGCTGTCTTCGTTCCATTTGTTGCAACTTCTCCTTTAAAACCTTCATTTGCGACTCAAATACTTGCCGCTCCTGTTCGTGGCTCTGTATCTGTGAAATTAGAATTTCTTTATCAAGTTCAAGTCTCTCTATGTCCTCCCTGTATCTCTGACGTTCCAACTCTGTCAATGGACTAGCCGCGTGTACATTCTGCATAGAATGACTATGAACTGGTTTTCTTCTGTGAATGTTCTTCAACAGGTGTGGTTGGCCTCTAATAAAATCCTCGTTTGCAAACTCCCATTGTTCTGGATCGACTTTTCTAAAACCCTATGGAATACAGAAACAATCCACTCAACAAACCAACAAAAATGGAAAAGCTTACACATAGCCACATACAGAATAAAAGGAAGGTATCTAGACATACATATGTATTGAGCTGCCTGATGAAGCTTGAAAAGTTGTTGTGTTTGAAGAATCTTGGCAGCAAATCCCTTGCAAAGTCTGGTGGATTCCAGACAATAAAACTTTGATTACTAGCACTCCATGAGACAATTGAATCTGTTGACGGATCATCCACCATCTCATAAGTCTTTGTGAGGAAGGGTGGTAGCGAAGACGAACTGCCCTGAGATTCATCCATTTTAAACCCCTAATATGTAATCAAAAGCAACAGTACCAACTGCGCTCCTAGAAAACAAACCTTATCAAAAACCAAAGTTCAATCATGTACACACGACCTAAACCCCATATATATATATACAACAGGTATTCTATCCTTCAAGAGAATTCCAGAATCCCTGAATTCCCCAAAAAACCAAATCACAGACTTCGGATTCACACTTAAAGCTTCAACCTTTGGATCAAAATGGAACAAAAATCTGCTGCCGCTTGCAGAATTTCAAACAAGACCATCAACAAGTCTTGGGTTTTTCTAGAGCTGAACCCAAAGAGTCAACGAACCCACCTTCAAAATTCCAATCTCCACAAGGATTTAGTTAAATGAAGTTCTGTCAACTTCTAATCTCGCCAAAAATCCGATACCCACGACTCAAAATGACACAAAAATCAAGCCAAAACAACAAAACTCAATAGGACTCACTACCCTTTTCAACCAAGACCACCCTCAAAGGACGTAAGAAAGTAAAGAAACTGAAAATTCTTCTAGCTATCAAAAGCTAAGACAACAAAACCCAAGCACTTAAATTTCTGTTATTAGCTGGAATTCACTCAAAAGGAATCACCCCACCTATTTGACAATTCATCAAACACTACATCCTATTCTCTCATCTATAAGCTTAAAATAAACAAATAGAAGAAGTCTAAGGTTCCTTTCAGAACAAGCCAAGAACAAAAAAAGGGAAGTAAGCCTGGAAACAGAGCAACACCAAATGTTGAATAGAAATCCAACGACAATTAACTAACAATGGATGTTTTTCTTTCTGTTATGATGTATATGTGGACATATTTATATACACATACAGATATATCATATATGTAAGAGAAGACATATGAAGTTGCAGAGATGGTGTGCGGAGAGGAGACGACTTGGAAGAACAAAAACGATAGCTTCGTTGTCGTTTCAGACAATTTTTCGGGATTCTCGCTCCTATTTCTTTTTTTTCTATTTTTTATTTTCCGTTAGTTGTTTTTCTTTAATCTATTATTGACTTGAGCTGAAATTAATTAGAAAAACAAGCATTTATTTTTGTCTATTTTAACATAATAATAAATTAATTATTTTACTCAATTTGGCATTTTATATTTTTTTTGGTGAACTTGTGCAAAAATAATACAATTTTTTATATTATATTCACTCAACATTATTAAATATTTATATTTCAGGCCTGCATGTCGGTAAGAAGAGGTAGAGAAAATGCCTCGAGTTAATGATCGAGTACTAAGCGCTACAACATTGAAGTAACCCATACTATACTCGTAAGAAAAGCTCGAACAACCTTCAATAAAAAAATACTTGTGCCTGAAATTGACACAAGTGGGTAGGTAGAAAATACCTAAAAATACGAGACAGCTCTCTTTAGAGAATTCGACAAAATAGCCCTATAATTTCAGGAGAAAGAGTCTGGGATTTTACAAATTATTAAATATATGTATCATTTAGCCTTTAAAAGTGAGATAATTTCATTTTTGTTTTTTTGTATTCAATTTTTTTTTCAGAAAACTTAAAACCTAACTAATTTTTAAATGGCTGCGCTTGATACATGAAAGTCCTCTTAAATGTGTTTATTATTAAGTTGATAAACTTTTTATAATTCTCCACTTTTTTTTATTTCATTAAGCCTTAACATTACCCTAAACTAAAATTTATCACTAACTACTGATTATAATGATTAAAAAACTTAACCGATTCAATCGTAAAAATTTTCAACGGTCTTATTTTTTGATTTAGTTTTTAACTTTTTAATTTTTATTTATTTAATAACTCTAGTTGTTAAAATCTTATCAGTTTATTAATTAATCGGATAATTTTTACAAATTGATAAATTCTTATAAATCAAAATTAATCTATTTATTTTTATTTAACAATCTCATCTTTAATTAAACTTCAAATTCTTCAATTGATAAGAACATTCTCTTTTAATTATATTTCAAATTCTTTATTTTTATTTAATTTTAATCAGTTTTATAACAGTTTAATACTAATTAAACCTTTTAATCCTTAAACTTTTTTCTTACCCGTTTAACTTCTGTTCAATTTTTTAAACATAGCTCGATATGACAACGAGATAAATGAACCTTTACCTAAAAAGATTTGTTTAAAAATTCACCAATAAATTAAAATTGAAGCATTATGTCATAACTTTTAATTAATTATTTTAAAACTCTTTTATCACTAAATTTTGATTATCGAGATAAAAACCTTCTTACATTATTCTAATGTAAGTCAGGATCTTCTGTCTATTTTATTCCGTCTCTATTCTATCCTATAAATTTTAGTGAATTTCGTATAAATAAATGGCTAAAACTTATGAAATAGAACATAGACAGAAGATTCGTAAATTATTGACGAGACTTTGCGTTTGGTATTGTAGAAAGTAACTAAAGATCAATGTTAAACGACGGATGTTTCTATCTTTGGCTCTAGTTCACCTCAAGATCAGAAAGAGACGCTGTTAATTAATAATAAGGTGTTTTGGTCCTCAAGGCGTCGTAGGTGTGTGTCTGTCGCCGAGTGACGTGTGCGCTTCGGTGGATAAGAAGGGGTTATGCAAGTAAGCAAGAAAAAGTAGTACACGGGTTGAATATTATAATTGTCTCTCGAACTAGAGATTAGTGAAAGCTCGAAGCATCTAATCAACTTTTGCCCGTAGCCGTACGCGTGTTTCGTCTGCAATCTAACCCTAATTCATGCATCTCCCAAGTGACGTACGTTGTTCACTGTATTGTTTATTTTAAAAGTGTACAAGAACGTCGCGCCGAATAGAGCTCAAAAATCGCTAGAGAACAACACGGTTCTGCTGTCCTGTCCCCTGCGCTGGCGACCGTCGCCGCCGCTTGCTCAGCCAGTACCATTGCCGCCACAAAGTGGATTAATACTTTCATTCTTGCCTGGACACTGATTTGCATCACTGAATGGCATCAACGTCCATTCTGTATGGATTCACAACATGCAAATTTTGCATTGGGCTTATGAAGTGGAAGGGTAATTAGCTCTAACCATGGAATCTTTTTCTATGTTGAACTCTTATGTAACTTATGTGAAAAGAATAGCAGATGGTTAGATGCTGTGCTTATTACTAATCAAATTACATGCCTTGCACACTTACGTAATAATCATACCACGCATGCACCTTCTACAGCCACACGACTACAGCAAACTTCTAATAAAATAATTCGGTCTAATCCTCTCGTTAATGTCCAAAAGGACGTTTTTTTTTTTAATTGAAAAGGGAGGGGGACAGGACTTATATAACTAGTCGAAGAAATGAAACCCCCGATATATCCTCTAACAAAATCGATAAACGACCCACAGGCGGGTTTGAAAACTATAAATACCAAGTGCAAGAGAACCGTCATAGTGGGCTAGCCAATCCACAGCCCTATTAGTTTGGCGGTAAACATATCATACTCGCACTACCCAATTTCTAGTAAGTAATTGGCAGAGCCCTAGTATGTATTAGGTAGGGATGACAATGAATAGGGTTTGATTCGGGTATTATTTTACCTATATTTATATCTATTTTTTATTACTCAATTCATTATCTATTTAAAATCTATCGGTTTTTATGATTTGCTACCCATATCTAAATTTATTAGATTGTTCGGGTTTTTGGAGATTTATCGGATTGTGTAGCACATAAAAATATATAACTTTTAAATAGAAAATATAAAGAGCATATTTTTTTTGAACGTTCCAAATCAAAATTACTTTAATAATAATAAGTCAAAATTTTGATTTATATGTCTTAAAAATCATAAAATTGGAATAATAAAAATCATAATATCTAGTGCAAAAACAACATATATTTTTTCACAATCAAGAATTAGAACAAAGACAGAAATATCAAAAGCTTCAAATTGCTTTTGTGTAAATTCCACAACATTCAAAACTTTATCTCTATATCATTTGCATTATTGTCATCTTATAAGAAAATAAAATATGATGAAAAATGTGAGAATTTAGGAGTAAAGTGATAATTTTAAAGTTATTTATTCTTAGAAAATAATAATATTTTATTATATTTAATCATAAATATTAAAAAACAGAAAAATAAAGTAAATAAAAAACAGGTCAAATATGGATATCTATCGGTTCGGATTATTATTAGACTCATATCCAAATTTATATTCATATCTATTTTTCAGCATCCATTTAAAATCTATTTTTTTAATCTCTATGTCTATTTTTCGGGTCAGATGGTACAAGAAATTCACCGTCATCCCTAAATATTAGATAGTCTCTAAACTCATGTTTAATGTCATATTATTTTAGACATCGGATAAAATTAGACAATGTTATTTTAGACATATGATCCAAACTGAAAATTAGTAAAATGGGACTCTTATCTTAACATGTTTTAGCAAATTTAAATCTCGACTTAAAAAAAGAGAAAGGTCTTTTATAAAGGATTATAAAGTCAAACCCTAATAATTTGGAGATTTCTAGGCTACTTGAGGAAATGGGTTTCACTTTCATTACACGGATAATACACGTAGTTGCGCTGCCTTGTTCGTCTACGTGGACGCAGGAATAACACAGAAGAAGTTTCGTTATGATAGTGAATCCAGGAATGTTCCACCGTATTGCCCAAGCCATTGACCAGAAACGAAGAAGATGGCAAATTGGACCAGAAGGGCATTTCCTCTGAAAAGAGCTTGGACTTTGTTGCTTTTTGATAAGAGAAGAGAACCTTGGACTTTATGGAGGCTTTGAAAGGGACACCCCCTTCAGGACAGACTGTGCTTTCTTTGACTAGGGGACCATAGCAAGCCAAACCTTTGAAGGCCACGCTCAATGATTGGCCATACTTTTACAATTTGATTAAGAAAAAAGATAAGTTTTCTTTAATCTCATTTAATATCTATTAGTGCTTATAATAAAAGCCAGTTAAGTTTTTTTTTTTGGTACAGTAGATTATTTAGCAATATAAAAATAAAATAAAAAATTTAAATTTAACTATATTTTATTTTGTAATAAAAATTATTTATACATATAAATATTATTTAAATTATATTAAACAATATGCAACACACAATATTAATTATTATATAATTTTAAACGATATGAAACATAAATGAAAATATATCTAACTAAATCTTTTATATAAATTATAAAATAAGTAAAACTTATATCAAAAATAAATATTAAAACATATAAAAAGCTTAATAATATTATACTTTTCAAAATAAATGTAAAGATGTGTTTGTGAGTATTATGAAAATTATGTGTAAAATATAAGGACAAAAAAGACTAAAAAATATATTCATTAATTGATCTAAAATATCTACTGAAGATGTGTTTTTTTTATAAGCTCCAAATTTGAACTTCTTGCAGTGGCGAAGTCAGGAATTTGTTTCGGGGGGGTCAGGTATATATATATATATAGTTTTTTTTAATCCAATCCACTATGGGCATCGACATTCTTTTAGGGTGGGCAACTTCTATATACATATATATTTTCTTTTTAAAAAAAATTTGAGGGTGGACATTTGCCCACCCTCCCTTCTATGTAGCTTCGCTACTGACTTCTTGAAAAGTTATATTTTAGCTGCCAAAAAAGTTATATCTATTACAAAAGAACTTTTTTATTTTACAACCAAACTGCCATTTAAAAAAAGAAAAGCTTTTACGATTAAAAAAGTACTTATTCACCCTCTCAAAACTTAACTAAATAGACACTTAATCCTGAATTTTTTTTTTGGTTAAAGGGACTACAATAAAGATAATTATAAAAAGTATCTCGGGACCAACATCCCAGACAGATCCTCTAAAAAGATAAGGTGGCACCCTATGGGTGTAGTAGATAAATAATGAACGCTGATATCAAAATACGTTATATAAGCCGTGAGCCAGTTGGTGCATCTGTTACCCTCTCGATAGATATATTGATGAATAACAATCCAATTACAAGCAAACAACTCGTGAATTCCCGTAACGATGAGGTTGAGTGTCTGGGAACAAATGTCTGCTGAGGAACGAATGTCCCTTAATCCTGAAATTTGATGTAGCTAATTCTAACATTATTTATAAGTTGTAAAAGCTTCCGTCCAAATCAATTCGACAATGTCATTCACTTCTTAAAAAACTACGGTTTTCCAAACCGAGCGGAAGTTAATTTGGCAGGGTCCAGCTTCATAAATGCATATCTTTAGGACAATCAAGGGCCCAGAGAAGCCTGGTTGGCTGGAGAGCCGGCCCTTTTTAAAGTAGTCAAGGCCCAAATAGCCGGAAATGGAAACATCGGGAAGAATAAACGAATAAAATTATATTTTTAATTAGGATGATGATATGAAAAGGGCAAAAGAGGGTTGGACCGGGGCAGTGCCTCGTTGGTGGCTAGCATGTGGGCCATCACGTGAGCCCACCATCTTAACGAACATGATTCAGACTACTGTGGAAGGAAGAGGAGGTCAAAGTGGACCCCAATTGGGGGTGTTGTCGTGTTGATCTAATAATAATAACTCCCGCAATCGTTGGGATGAAGTTAAGATAAAGTAATTTTCTTTTGTTTAAATGGCAATCCCGGACCCGACCCAAATACGAGTGGGATTGCAATCCAGTTCATTGATGAACGGTTGGAGTCCGCGGCGCACGTGCGGCGATGTAGTTGAATTTACGGACAATGACCCACTTTCTTACATCCAGTTTTACTCTCTCCATGAACAAGAACATACGGTAACATGGGTACATGCTAATTTTGGGGACAAAGCGAGGTGGTGACCTCCCAAATCACGTTCAATTGTGCATTAGCTTATAGGTGTCATGATACCCCTCTCGTCAAAAACCAACATTAGTTCAATTGGGCAGACCCACATGGATAGGCAGGGTCACGTGAAGAGATGGAGGAAGCAAAGTAGCCACAAAGGGTGGTGGTATATGCAGTCGCTTAAAATTTGGGATCAGAATTGTACCTCTCGTAAGAGATTTACTTGGTTTGAGCGGAGATTAAATTTAAGTGTGAATAACTTAAAAGTATCTTCTTATAATTAAGACCCTCTTAAATTAAAAGAAAACAAAAAAAAACATACTCCCTCTGATTTATAATAAATGTAATTTAAAAAAAACGCAAGCTTATTAAGAAAGTTAATGAAATTATAGATATACTCTTATTAATACTCTCATGAAGTGCATTGAAAAAATAATTTGCAATAATTAGCATATGAGAGAAATTACATACAAATTGTCTTGAAATTGTGATCTGTGTAATTAAGATAAGAGATAAATTAAAGGTTAATTTTGGAAATGAAATTATAAACATGCATACAAAGTCAAAAATGACACTTATTTTAAATAATTAAAATGTATCTAAAACGACACTTATTATAAATAAGAGGAGTATCATCTTATGTCATGTCGGAAAAACACATGCATACATACTATTATAAGTTAACTTACAAAGCTGACAAAAGTGACAGACTGATCCAACCCATCCCACAAGCGAATGAAATAAAATATCACCTTACCTAACCTGGGCCTGCCACTCAGGCACCGTATCAGCTTGGCACATTGGTCAAACCCAAACCCTACTTTCGATGCTAGTCAACTTTACGTTACCCTTGGGCCTTGCTTGAGCTGCTTACACGACGTCGCTTTTGTTGCCGCCCGATCCCTTTTCTTAAAAGCCTAAACACGTGGGACAAACCCGTTCACTTTAATGGTCTTATGGTAAATTTCGTCTCTTAGAAGGTCAATTCCCCTACCTGCTTGTATTTAGCTCACCTTCCCCAACCCACCCCCTTCCTTCAGTATAATTGCTTGCGACACTCCCTCACTAACCAGTCCCAAAGCGAAAATAAAGGCCTAATCAAAATATAATTCGCTGTTTGTTTCTGCATCATATTTCCTGGGAGAGACCTCGTTATACGGCGTGATCGCTGCTGTTACTGATACGGAGAGAGTGGAAATGACGTCAGGGACGAGAATGCCGACGTGGAAGGAGCGAGAGAACAACAAGAGAAGAGAGAGGAGGAGGAGAGCGATCGCCGCGAAGATCTTTGCTGGGCTGAGAATGTACGGTAATTACAAGCTTCCCAAGCACTGTGACAATAATGAGGTCCTCAAAGCTCTCTGCAGCGAAGCTGGTTGGACCGTCGAAGAAGACGGCACCACATATAGAAAGGTAAAATTTAAACTCTAAATGTGCACTTTAGCTCTCTATTTGATGCAGACGGTAAGTTGCGCCGGCAGTGTCAGATTATCGGTTTTAATTAGATCTGATTTTTTATTGCTTCCTTCAAGTGATCGGAGCTGTGACTCAAATTTTTTTTTTGGTTTCGTTTTGTTCACGATCTCTTAAATTTTTTAGGGCGTGCTAACGCGCGCCGGTCCTATCAGCGTATGATAGCTTCTCGGCTAACGCGTTATGATGGACGGTCGAGCTTGTTTTTGCTACACTATACTTTTTTAATTTATTCTTTCAATGCACGGAACACGAGATCGAAAGATTCGGTCTGCGTCGATGTTTTGGTAGGAACATGGTGGACAGGGAACTCAGAGAGATAAGTAAAATCTCGCGACAGGATTTGGACCAAAGTGTCCTTCCAAAGTGACACGTCGGTTATTCCGTTTAACGGAAGGGCATTGTCTTGATTCAACAGCCTTTGTCTTTTTAATGACACGTCGGTTATTCCGTTCAACGGAAGGGCATTGTCGTGATTCAACAGCCTATGTGTTTTTAATGCAACTGATGTTTCGATGTTTGCATCTTTTCCCCTACTTTCAGTTCTCACTCTGACGCCTCTTCTGGAGATTCCCTGTACTTTTTGCATTTTCTCGTGAACCGTCAATCTCCCTTAATTACTCTGAGGTCGTTTAGGACTTTTTTTATGTTGGATTCTTACATTAGCCCCCGTGATTCCCGGAAAATGCAGAGAAATTTGGAGGTGGGTCTAAAAGTAATTGCCCTGATCAGGGTTACTACGCAATAATGCAAAGGGAGATGCTTTTTATGACTTTTATGATTTGGCTACTTAGTTTAATGGGGATTCGGTGGCAACTTGGAACTGTTGTTTTACTAAGTTTTGGTGATGAAAGGATGAGAAAGACAATCCTTTTTCTTTTCCGTCTTTTGGGTTTTCAATGGGGCAAATTGTGGGCGGAGGGAGATATGGGATCTTGGATGCCCTTTATTTCAAAAGTATAGTTTAGGAATATAAATGAAGCGTGTTTAGGGTGGTTAGGGTGTCTTTGTGTGTTCGATTATTGTCGTAGAAACATGTGGGGAAAAATGGCGTGTCGTGGGGTGGAGGTATATGGATAACGCCATCGTTTAAAATTAATTTCTAGTTAACAAAGTCTTTGTCGGGTCGCGATTACTCTAATTCCCTATCATCTCTTCACCACTTGTTTTTTGAAGTCGTGGACGAAGCCAGCCTTAGTGGTTAGGACTTAGGAAGTTTCATATTTATCGCTTGTTAAGGCAAGGCATTTTGGTAGCTTAGAGTGTTAGTGTTAGTTATGTCCACGAGAGTTGGTGTGGTGTCCTTCTCGAACGTGTGATGAGATCTGGGTAGGAGCCAACTATCACTGGTAGTTTAGCTGTGGTATTGGATTTGACACTTGGATATGGAATATCTTCTAATGTGAAAAAATTTCTCGCTGATCATTTATGATTCAACCAGAGGCTGAAAACCAATTTCTGCTGGAGACCAACCCCTTTAATAAAAATTGAGAAGAGATAAAAATGAAACGTTGATGGTTGATACAGTTTATGCCACCAGTCAACGGTTTGTTTGTAAAGTGCATTGTATTAGCAAACCATGATCCTCATTCCTCCAACCACTGCCCCTTTGGAATCAAATCGGCTTTAAGAATCAGAGCTTGCCATTTCCACATTAAAAATATATTTGGAAGCTGTTACTAATAGTCTTTCCCAACTCAGTTTCCATTTCCTTGGCCACTTAATCTGGCACAACTGGTACAAACTGAAAATATAAGATGTTAAGTTGACCATCTTCCTGCAAGGGAACATATGTATGCACAATGGCTGGAGATTATTTTTTACTTGCTACTTTTAGTTGTATGTTATTTTTCTTGTAGGTGTGATTTAGCATATGAAGACATTTGATAGTAGCAGAAGAATGACTAGTGAACCTCGCTTCACATATGGAAGATACTACTTGTTTCTTAAACGCATTGAAGAGTTAATATTGAATAACAGTTCCATCCTTAAAGAATGGAAAATCTTCGATTAATAGGTATAGTGGCTGCCTTCATTCTAAAACATGCCCTTTGATCCTTTGATGTGCTCAGGATCATGACTAGAATTGGTGGCCTGAGCTTACTTAAAGTTGTTTATCTTCTTAGAAGAACACTATCTCCTAAATTTTAATGTGGTTAGAATCTTTCAAGAGAAATTGAAGGTTTCGCTATGTTAGTGTACATGAATTTGAACCTGTGAAATGTAGGGGCTATGAAGTACTATTCAAGTGAGTGCAGGATGTAATGATGTCTTTTCATGTTATCTAGCTACCATGATATGACCCAAATCTTTTGTTTGACATTTCACTTCTGTAACTTATTTGCATTTCTATAGGGTTGCAAGCCTGTAGAACCTATGGACATTGTGGGAGGGTCTACTTCAGCTAGTCCATGTTCATCCTATCAACCAAGTCCATGTGCATCCTATAATCCAAGTCCTGCCTCATCTTCTTTCCCCAGTCCTGTAGCATCTCGTTATGCTGCCAATGCTGGTTGCAATGCCGATCCCAATTCCCTTATACCTTGGTTGAAAACCCTCTCATCTAGTTCATCTTCAGCCTCATCTAAGAACCCTCACCATCTTTACATTCATACTGGCTCCATAAGTGCTCCAGTCACCCCTCCCTTAAGCTCCCCAACTGCCCGAACCCCACGCACTAAAAATGATTGGGATGACCCAGCTGCTGGCCCTTCGTGGTTAGGACAGAACCATAGTTTCTTGCCTTTGTCAATGCCCTCCTCTACTCCACCAAGTCCTGGCCGTCAGGTCCTGCCAGATTCAGGATGGTTCACTGGCATCGAGATCCCTCAAAGTGGACCATCTTCACCCACATTTAGCCTAGTATCACGAAACCCATTTGGCTTTAGAGAGGAGGCATTATCAGGTGCAGGGTCACGCATGTGGACTCCAGGGCAAAGTGGGACGTGCTCTCCGGCAGTTCCCTCAGGTGTTGATCAGAATGCTGATGTTCCGATGGCAGATAGTATTGCAGCTGAGTTTGCATTTGGAAGCAATGCAACAGGCTTGGTAAAACCGTGGGAAGGAGAAAGAATACACGAAGAATGTGTATCGGATGATCTTGAGCTCACACTTGGGAACTCAAAGACCAGGTAAATTGGTATGGTTCTATATGGTCGGACCTTTAGCAAGGTCTTCCAATATCTTTATTGCAGTTGCAATGATTTAGTTTTTTGTACAGGTAAAGAGGACTAATAGAAGAGATGCTTGGAGAGAGTCATTCATGGATCTGTTCATATGGCTTCTTCTTCCCTTAATGCCTTCTTGTGAATGACTGCCTGTTCTACATGTTTTGGTTGGCAAGGTAGCTGAGTTAGAAGTACAGTGAGTAGGACAACCTGTTTATTCTTTTGACCTTTAGTTTCGACAAAGAATCTCAAATTGGATTACATATATTTCTTGGTGGTGACTTTGCCCCTTCAATTCAATCAATTTGCTTGCTCTTTTCATTTAATTTTTTCCTTACAGGAGTTTCATTTATAGCCTTGATATTTTGTATGATGTTGGCTTTGTGGTTGAATAGCCTTTGGATTTCAAGAGCATTACTTCCCTGTGTGTACCCTTCCTGTTATCTTCAGTTTGAGACACATTACTGTTCCTCCGATGTGTTATCGTTGCATTTGAATACAAATGGTCCTTTAAAGTTTTTTGCCGCAACTAACCCGAGATTGAACAGATGAGCAAGCTGACGGCACGTAGGTAAAATTTGATCAACTTTGACTTTGAGATGTAGAAAAGGAAAAGTTGAAACATTGTTGTCCTGAAAAATATCATGGGCTTTTGACGCATGGAGAAAAGAATCCAATATTTTGACTGAGATTCAATATTGTAATAATTGTATTTCGGAAAGTTGCAAGTTTGGACTGGGTACTATGGCATTAGCCGGTTTATCCAGTGAAAGGAGTAAAGAGGTCATAAGTATCTGAGAAACAAGTTGAAGCAACGGAGTGATCAGAGGAATTTGTTGAAACAACGGACTGGTCAATAGTTGCTGCCTGATGTACCCGCAATATGAATCAAGTAGGTTAGGGTCCTGATTTAGATGTGATTCTCATGTAGTAACAAATATTTCAAGAAAGTCAACACAAGCTAGGTGTAAATGTTTCTAACTATACTATTACTGATGGTATTTGAAGGGTCTAAGGCACAAGCCAACTTTTTTCTTCTCTCTATTTTACTTGCGATCTTAGTTCCATCATTTCTTCAACCATACTACTTGCTTGGAGCAGATGACGAGACATTAGCAGACATTAGGATTTGGTTGAACAACTTTTTCCTGTTCAGAATCACTAAACAAGGCAAAGATGAATTCAAAAGCATGCTCAGTCAATTGCCAGAATGATGGTGTAATCATGCTTTAGTAATCACTAGGCTACATTTTTTGACTTACATAATGACAAAGCTGGATAAATTGAATCCCCAAAGCATCATTAAGATAAGATAATGGCCCCCAGCTGGACTCCAGCGGAGTTGTCATTACATTTTAAGCAATCTCCTACTTTGCCTTCAGGGGGATATCTTTTTTTGACCAGTGAATGTCTGATGAGGGTACTCCTATCAGCTCTTACGCGAAAGACTAGTAAAGAATATTTAAGTTAATGCCTTTGGCAAGTTTCACCTATGTGCAGGTCTGGAAAGAGCATTATACACATCCAAATAGGTTTATCTGTGCATTTATGTACATGAATTGAGATCATTTTTGAACAACTTGAGGCTTCCTTTTCAGCCTCTCCTTAGACCGCCAGCGGAACAAGCTGTACACAACATCAACGGTTTCATATGGGTAAAGAATATGTTGAAGAATCGCTATCTGTAAAATCACACATAGGAGAATGCTTTTAGTTTGATGCAACACATTTTGGATTCCAACCAATCACATCTCTAGCTTCTGATAGAGGTTTGAGAGAGCATGATAAAGAATTGCAGCAGCAGGAGGCTTCGGCAGTGTGCCAAGGAGTATATCTGATGCGGTTATTGATTGGCTACCATAGAACCTGCAATTCTCTTGTGATCGAGTGGCAACAATACTCCCTTCAAGTGAACAGCCAACAAATGCTCCTGCACATTTAATTATCAACAAGTAAGTAGACTTAGGAACATCAAGTAAATGGAAAAATCATAGGAGAAGAAGTTTTAGTCTTTAGGAACCATAAAGCTTAGTTTCACTTGAGGAAAATATCAAATATGATAACATTTTAGGAAACCAATGTGATAGACATTGGAATCTTTAATTAAGTTTTCTATCATTATATCATTTGCAACAAACAACAATTCTCAATGAGTAAAGCCATACCTTTACTGCAACTGTATGTATAGCAAGCCGCAAAGCCACCATCACCAGCTCGTAGATCAGCTTCAGCTGCCCTTCCGATAATGCCAACAGCAGCACTCAAACCAGCCCCAAATGAAAGGTGTGCATTGCCACAAAAGGTTTTCACAGCATCTTTTGTCCTCAGCACTATTATGAAATCTGTCAATTCACCCCCAGCCTGCACAAAATTCAACCATCGACAGGATAGCACATAAGAAAGAGTGAAATGAAAGAGGAAAAAGAAATGCTAAAGATTCCCTGTTAGGAACATGTACATTCCACATCCTCACGTGAAGAATATGCGTATATCCAGTCATATAATAATTTGGAAGAAGAACATCATTTGAGCAGGATCATACAAATGCAACTCCTACAAACACTGAAGAGTAGGGAAATTTTGGAGACAAATGTATGTTCTATAAAACTACTTGCAGGGACTGGAAATGAAATAACAGATATCATAAATAAAAAAATTTGATATCATAAGACCTAGATATGGTTATTATAGAAAAGCAATCACCTGAGCTCCCCATCCCATACCAAATGTAGAAATGGCTGACGGTGGAGACCATGAGCCGTCTTCTCTTCGAGCAATCACAAGCCCTGTTCCAATATTATATGTGACAACTGCCCCAACTTTTACAACAGTAATTATCGCAAGACCTTTAGCTTGTCTCAATATGGCATCTGGGATTGACTTTTCAGGTTTTATGGCCCCTACCTGACAATATAAATGAATGAGCTAACCTTGAAACAAGGTGCATGAGTAGGAAAACTCAAATCAATAGCCTATCTGTTTATTTAACTGCATGTAATTTCTCATTCATCAACTATTGTCAACAAAGAACACCGAGAAATCATAGCTCTTACCTTATTATAACCACGAATGGTATTTGTTGCTTTATAAATTTCATTTTCCATACTTCGCCCCCAAGGAAAATTAACCCAGGACCTCAAAGTACTAAGGTCTGTAAGGTCTTGGGCTGGCAACTGGGCAGCATTGCTTACTTGGTCCATCAAATATGGCTGAACAGACTCCAGCCGCACACAACATACATCACATACTCGTTGAGGGTCTGAAACACGAAATTTCACAGGCATCAATCTCCTTCCTTTAGAGCACTCACTACAAAATATTCCTCCACAAAACCTGCAGTGATGCCTGGAACACATGATGGGATGAAAACGAACACTACACAGCATACAAGAAGAGGCAGCACTGTCAGCCAGCCATTTTGGTGGTTCTGCTTCAAGAATTTCCCTCACATTACCAAAATTGGCCTCCGAAAGAGTGTGGGCCATCTCCTGCCAAGCTTGCTCCAGTAGAGGACTTGATAACCATGAAAAGTTACACGCATGGACATTTCCTGAAGTTATCGATTTAACCTTTCCGCGAGCTGCAAGTAGCATTTCAACAATCACATCCCACATTGTAAACTCCTTCTCTTCTTCGAGGAACTGATTCCATCCCAAATCACCTTCAGGAAAATAACCACCATTGGAGTGAAAACCTCTTGTCCACTCTATATGATCATTTTCCAACATAGGGGGGACAGAAACAGGTATCCAAATCCCAGTTTCTTCAGGGAGCGGTGATTCGTAGAAGAAGTATTTCCCCTTCTTTTGTTGGCCAGTTTCGGTTTTTCTCTTGGCATGATTCTCTTCCCCAGTTGTTTGAGGTAATTCACTTTCATATTCTTTAGATGGTGACATTGTCTGGCTCCGACGTTCAATAACTAATGCAGTTTCAAGGTACTCTCCTTGTTTTGAAACCTCTCCAACTCCCTGTCCAGAAAGAAATAAAAACTATGAATAAGAAGTTGAATTTTTTTTTTCTTTTTTTATAGAAACAAAGGAATTTCCCTAGGGAAATAAACAATTTCTTCCCAAAGAGGATTGGCAAACCACAAACAACCCTGGGAAAAGAATCAGGGCAACAAGGCAATCATATTCAGCAACATCTGTATCCCCAATCGCCTGGAAACTAAAATCAAGAATCTTAATACAATGCCAAGCATGGACACCGTGATCTTTCAACGCGGAATACTTCTCCAGTGTATTGCACTACGATATCAAGTATTTCATTTCACTATATTTTTTACCTTCTTACAAAAAATGGAATGATTAAAATGCACATAGTCATAATTCAAATATCAATCAAACTCAAGTCCTCCACGGACAAGCAACCCAATAAAAGAAAAACTATTTTTTCCTCACAATTCAAATCGAAGTTGGACAAGCTAAAAATTACAAAACCAAAGTCCAAAAAGGGACACAAGATTTCCGGAGATTACGCACCAAGCCTTCAAATTCCCAGAATCATAAAAATAACAACACAAAGTTACCAAAGAAACAGGCTGCTAATACAATTCAATGGAAAGCTACTAGATTCAAAGAAATAACCTCACCCGATAAAAACTTGCAGCGTCGGGATCCTCAATAGCGAAATCGGAAACCCTAGACCCCAAATTTTCGATACCTTGAGGGGTTATCGTATTCACAACTCTGTCCTCCATGCTCGCAAAATCGAAGATGTATCACAAATTCATATAAAAGTATATAAGTATACAAACGTCTTTTCTAGAACTAATTTGATTCATAGAACGCAAGAAATCTAATTTGCTGTTGAACTCTTCCCTTTTGTTATTACTTTTCCCTTAATTTCACTTCGCCTCTTATTGAGTACACCTGTTCTTCAAGTTATTGTTTTTCACATAGATAACAATAGGTTGGGTCGGCCGACCTCCGCTGCCTAGGGCCTGCCCCACCCTGACATGGGCAAGGCTTCTTTCGGCCCAGATTGTTTTTTAAATTAAAGTTTTAAAATTACGTTGCTTTGTTATTATTCGTTAAGGTTCAGGTTCAGGTTCAGGTTAGGTCAAGTTGGGTCGGATTAGGGCAAAATTTTAAAAAATAGGACTTGAGGGTTCAACTAACCTCGGGTTAGAGTGAGGCGAGCCTAGGTCTATTGTCATCCTTAGTTGTATTCACAAGAAGAAATTTTGGTATTTTCATTCATTTAAAAATATTATGTTTAACTAAAAGAAAAAAAATCAATTGCTAATGTTTCATTATATAAAAGAAAATAGATTAGATGAAGATAATTGGACTTGTCACGCACGGTTTGATTTTATATATTTTTAAATTATGTTTAAATTTCTATCTGTTAAATAAAAATAAAATTATACTTGATTATTAATATTATATTTTTATTATTGATAATAATTAAATTAATTAATTAATTTTGTGAAATAATTGAGAAAATAGTTATATTTTAATTTCTTATACAACCTTTTTGTGTATGACCCATTAGATTCTTTAAGTATGTAAGCATTTGATATAAATTATAATATTAAGTTATAATTTGAATTAAATAAATTAGACTTTTTAATTTATTTTTGATTATTTAATTAAATAATTCACATCAATATATCAAGATTGACGTCTACCAACATTAACTATCCAAATATTAAAAATGTTAAATTTATTTTAACTAACCCTTTTGTAGATCGTTTTTAGATAATTCATCCTTTTATTACATAATTTTCTCATTAAACAAAGTATAAACTCAATCTCCACTTTATTTAAACTCAACCATTAGTAATTAATTCTTTTAATGATATTTGTAAACAATTTTTAAAAATGTCATCATATCTTAGTCAAAGATTTATCAGATTAATAGTAATTAAAAATAATAAAATATTCTCTTTAATTACTTTAAAGCTTTTAAAGCTGATATTTTTATGTTAACCATTCAACTACTTTCCTATAATATACATGAGATTGATTACTTTCATCACAATATGTACTAATCCTTATGCCCTATTGATGCTTAATGATACAAACCCTAAGCAAAAAACACTAAAGACTCGAAAAATTCCTTTTGTAGATCGTTTTTAGATAATTCATCCTTTTATTACATAATTTTCTGATTAAACAAAGTATAAACTCAATCTCCACTTTATTTAAATTCAACCATTAGTTATTAATTCTTTTAATGATATTTGTAATCAATATTTAAAATGTCATCAAATCTTAGTCAAAGATTTCTCATATTAATAGTAATTAAGAATAATAAAATATTATCTTTAATTACTTTAAAGCTTTTAAAGTTGATGTTTTTATATTAACCATTCAACTACTTTCCTATAATATACATGAGATTGATTACTTTCATCACAATATGTACTAATCTTTCTGCTCTATTGATGCTTAATGATACAAACCCTGAGCAAAAAACACTTAAGACTCGAAAAAATCATAAGATAGAAACCCCAAAAATTGTTTGATAATTTAGTTTTGAATCCAACCCTATACAAACGTGTCGTATATAATTGAAGTTATAATGAATGAAAGCCTAATTAACCTTACCCGAACACTACCAAGTAGAAATAAAATCATAGGTTGATCACCACAAGTTTCCTCAATTAGATTAGATTGAGTTCCTAGGTAAAGAACTAAGAATGAGGCTCCTCACAATTAAAGAAACACAATTTTTCATTAATCCAATTCTAAATAACAAAGTAAAGTACAACCGTTTATATAGGCTTAATAAAATCTAATGACATAATAGAAATCTTAATGATACAAGGAAACATATTATCATTGCCTATTTTGACAACTATTGACACTAATAAAAAATAGGAAATAGAATCAATTAGCTACTAATAGGAATCTTGTTACTGCTAATAAGAATCTTGTTCCAATCTGGTTAACTTTTTTGTTTTACTAAAATACGAAATCCTAAAACAATAAGGAAACTAAATATTTGACTTTTAATATAACTAAATTATTTGCTCAAATAAATGATTAAACAATCTTGGAAATATTGAACAGTTATATGCTTCTTTGAATTCTGGAAGTTCTAGACTTTTGAGACATTAATTGATGCTAGAAATGCACTCAGCGAGCTTAAGCTTGTTCGACTTAACTTAAAGCAATGCAAAACATTGACTATTTTTTAAACTCCAATTGGTTCTACTTTGGTATGCTCTTAATCTTGATACTTAGATACATGTGTTAGTAAATCTTCCTTCAGTCTTTTGGTTCTTGATCTAGACATTGGACCTCCTATGCCTTCCAAAGGATTTCGGGAGTGCTCAACATTAAAGACTGATACTTGATCCCCTTTATTTCCTCCCTCCTCAAAAGGATTCGTCATTGAATCACCTGCGTCTCATAAAGATCAATAATATTGAAAGTAGCACTAATATTACCATAAGAACTTGGTAAAACAATTTTATAATGATTTTTGTTGATTTTCCCTAAAACTTGAAAAGGTTTGTCCCTCTTGGCTACAACTTAGATTTCCTTTGTTCAAGAAATTGCCCCTTCCTAAAGTGTGCCTAAAATTAATCACTAGGTTCAAAAGAAACCTCAATTGGCCCTTTGTTTGTTTGCCTTGCATACTGCTTATTAGCCGATGATTTACTGTTTGACACATTAACTAGCTGATGATCTAATTGGTGTCATACTATTCATTCTATTTCATTTTTTATTTTAGGTTAAGATAGCTAAACTAAACCTTTAAGCTAACAGAGCCCCTATAAAACAATGTAACATATTGGTTTGTGCATTATATACTTACACTAGTTTACCATAGTGATATATTAGTTGATCAT